>CAVMBE010000056.1:0-187789 GCA_963674455.1 Lecanosticta acicola
TTTACTAACTACCTAGTTAGTACTCTACTATATCTACCTTAATTAGTTAGGGCTATAGGTAATAGTCTAATTAACTCGTAATAAGTAGCTAGTATAAGGAAGAGAAGCTAGAGTAAATACTAAAGTTAAACGCTAAGAGGCTAGCTAACTTAGTACTAGTAAAGCGTATATAAGCCGCCTATAGCGGAATTAGACTTACTTCCTTAGAGATTAGTTTTACTATAAATTAAGTAATTACTTAGAGTACCTTATATATTATTCTATCTACTATTATAGAGCTCTCTTTTACTATATAAAGAGTAGTATTTCTAACTTACGTACTCCTCTCTAATCTTATACTCTAGCTTAATAATATAGATATTTAGCTTTTATACTCCTACTCTTTATATTATAACTATATCTCTTCTTATTAAGATTAATATACTCGTCCTATTAAAGATTACTTATAGTAGCTAGCGTCTCCGAGAGTCGCTAACTCGCTATAAATAGTCTGTTCTATTTATAGTAGTCCTCTTAACTCTCCTAATCTTAGTATCTTTTAATTAGATTTTATAAAGGCTACGGCTTATATAGATTAAATACCTTAGTAGATCTCTCTAGACTTACTTATATACTATTAATATAGCTCGTTCGCTACCTAAAACTCCCTTATACTTACTTTTAAAGATTCTTATAGACTGTATTATTACTTATAGTAGGATCTCGAAAGGTTTTTACTAAAGTATCTTAGTACTATATAGTCCCTTACGCTTAGTAAGGCTCGTATAATATAGTGTCTAGCCTAGCCTATAGCTAAGGTAGCTTAGTGTCTCGTTAAATAGAGCTACGTTTATCGTCCGATACTTACATTCTATATATCGCCTAGTCTTACGAAAATATATAGTATAGCCTCTAACCTAATCCTTTAGCGATCTCTTATCTTTAGTTAGTTTGTTATAATTAATCTACGGGCGCTCTATATCGGCCTTAATCGAACGGAGATCCTAAATATCTACGGCTAGCGTATCCTTTTCCCTTACGACCACCTCTCTCTAGATAACTAAAGATATGTAAGCTCTTCTCCCGCGCTTAGCTTCTTTTCCGTGATCGCTACAGCTCCTCCTTTGTCTCGTCTAAGCCGTCCGTATTGTTTGTCCCCTCCCTCGTTTAACGTATCGAACTGGATCTGTAGTGTCTGTTTTTGGTTTCGTAGAGCCATGACTCCTCCCACGTGCCTCTTCTCGGTGGCCTCAGTGCCCCGGTCCCGCTACTTGATCTTCTGCTCCAGATGTGCGATTACCTCAGTCGAGCAAGCTGCTGATCGGAAGAGTCACTTCTTGCATTGAGTCGCACATACTGTTGCGGCCGCTCTTTGGTAGCCGCTCTGTTCTGTTCCTTCGCAGGCCCCATCTGTTCGAGCTGTCCTCGAACGTAAGTCAGGTCGAACTGCAACATCTTATTTTGATCCTCTGTCACTTCCACTCTCCCCTGAAAATCTCCCCTTGCTTTCTTGTAACCCTTCAGCTCTTTGTTCAGGGCCTCAAGCAAGGTTACATGGTCTGTCTCGTCCCATGCAGCGTCTCTGCCTTCTTTGTGTCCATCTCTTCTGCCGTTTTCGTATCCCTCAATGCAATGCATGCTTAGTATCGCTTCATCATATTTGCGGCGTAGGTACCATGCTCTCCACTGGTGCCATGCGGCACTACAGAGCTCTCTTGACGCTGTTCCATCACACGGCAGCTACGGACCGAGCAATAATTCAGTCGCTCGAGAGGTGGTTGGCCCGCGGGCGATTATAGCAAGGCTTTCGTAGAGTGATGGAGCGATCCGAGATAGCGGGAGGTCTTGATTCATGCCGCCGCCGCCGTCGTTATGAGATTGCAGTGTGCGAGTTTGCGAAAATGGGCCATGGCCGGAAATGTGCGTGAACTCTGAGCGGTGCCGCGGGTCACCGGGCGGATGGACCCTTAGCGAAGCACTTGCGGGAAGTGGCGGTGTCGAGCTCGTGACTTCCCTAGTGTTCATCGTCTTCCTGATGTCTCTGGCGCAATTGAGTAGTCGTGGATACAGAAGACAATTTTGATGGCACCGGCAGGCCGGTCCGAAGAGAAATTCGCTGAGTTTCGAAGCGACACAAGCGGACTCCACATCTCGCCTTCTCGCCCATTGTCAACCATTCACTCGCCTGAGTTTCATCTCAAGATCCGCGGCAATGCTGTAGCAACAGGAGAAGCTATGGCAGAAGTGACATAACAAGGTTGCTTCGGCATTTGAAATGCACATCTTGCTGACCGTATCACTGAGGCGCCCAGATTCACACATCTAATTTCTGCCCGAAGCAGCCTTTTCCAGCCAAGATGACGAACGCGAGAATCTCCCCAATCCTGGACACTTTAGATACCGTTACCACAACGTCGGCATGCTGGAGACAACATCCATGGGACACAGAGGAGCGTCTGGCGGCTATCGTGATCGTGAAGCCTGGAAATGCGACGACCAAGCGAAGCGACGACCAAGCAAAGAATTAACGACGACGACAGCGATACCAACTGGGCTCTTATCCGCGGCCGGCTCTTGAAGATCATTAGGGGAACGGCGAGTCGACATTAGGAAGTGTTGCGATACGAACGCGGGACTCAAGCCTACGAGAGGAGACACGCCCCTTCAGTCTACGTATTGTTTGAGCTCGAAGCTTTACTCCGGCGAGCCACGCGGGTTCGGAATCTTCTAATAAGCAGGATTTAGCCAGAGGAGCACAAGCTATATTGGACAAGGGATGCCCGGGTAGTCTTTATGGTGTTATCTAATGCCACTGTGCCACATAACGGCGGAACTTGGTGCTCTTGCATCTGTGTAGGCATTTCGTTAATCCGACGTCACTAATAGCGGGGTGAAGCTTCAGTGTAACCCTGTTCAGTCCAAGAGTCTTCTGACTTCAGCAATGGGATCTTCGTGAACGGTATTAATACTAAATACGAACATCGACCCCTCTGCTCAGGTTTGGCAGCGTTTCGTCTAATTCCAAGACAATTGACGTCGTGCATCCAGACCCGTTTCAGATACGAGATGATAACCGACGGTAAGAGTTGAATAACGCCGAAGCATTAGCAGAGCCGCAGAGAATAATCGCTTAACGAAGATCAGGATCCAGAGGTTAGGAGATACGGCTAAGAAATTAGGAGAAGTAGTTCGGAACGCTTCTTGAACGCTCTATCTGGACAACTTAGCAGTAAGGAGGACTTTTACTGATATCAACACAAAACCGTCTCTTCCTAACTCGGACTACGTACAAGTGGGACGCCAATGACCTACGCATGCTGGAAATGAGAATCAAAAGGATGTCAGCGATGAGTGCCTCCAATCATGCAGCCCGGATTTGTTCGAATGGGGCTGCAGAGACGCAGGCGGCAGGGAGGGACACGGGCTGCCGAGTACTTTATTCAAGATGATCGTGAAAATCGAAAGAGCAATGGTCGAATGTGCTCCTATAATCGTCCGAGAGATGTACTCGGGAGCTTGCAGGTCATTTCCAGAAGACAACGGCTCACCGTCTTTCTTTTGCGTTGCTCTCTGAGCCCGACGGCAAATGGGCCGCTGTATGCCTGGAGATATCCGGAAAAATGGATGAAAGTGGAAGTAGGATGCCACAGAGAATGGAGATAGAAGGGAGATAGACACTCATACTCTGGAACCGTCGTCGCTGGAACGCGTCAAGCCGAGAACGTGTGCTTACCTGACCATTACTCACGGCGGTGCCTCCGACGTTGTCGGGCCCTGTTCGGAGCCGCTCTCCAGAACAAACAGCGGGCAGACATTTTCGGTCGGCTGAACATGGAAACTGTCAGTCAGGAGTGATATCCTAGCTGCAAAGTATGCCAAGCGAACATCAACAGAGGGAGAAGTTCGTTCTGGTGGCGACCCAGCAAGATCATGCCAAGATGTTCATGTCCTAGAAATATATAAAAACAGAACAGAAAATTATGCCTCCATCTGATCCCAATGATCACAAGCAGCAATAGCTGCCAAGGCAGCACGAGAGCGAGCGAGGCGCTGGGCACAAGCCCGCTCTTCCTCCTCGGATGTGGCGCTCTCCACCGCCGCCACATCGGCATCCACAGCCTTCTGCGCCGCTCTGCGCATCCGCGCGCCCAGAACTGGCTTCGCCCTTGCCTTCCTCTTCTTCTTCTTCTCCGGCTCCGACGCCTCACCATCGCAGACGCCAGTGTCTAAAGGCCGCTTCGCGGCTCGAGGCCGAAGCCGCCGACCTGTGTCCTCTTTATCATCTTCTTCTTCCCCTTCTCCTCCTTCTCCTCCTTCCTCATCATCATCGTCATCATCATCATCATTATCATCATCTTCTTCTTCTTCTTCTTCTTCTTCTTCTTCTTCTTCTTCTTCTCCTTCTCCTTCTTCTTCTTCTTCTTCCTCGGATTGGACTTGCGAGGGAGTGCTCCTCCCTCGACCAGCAGGCGAAGCACCGCCGAAAGGCACACCCGAATCGTCCTCCGTGTCCGGAGAAGACGGCAGATCTTCCAGAGGCTCGGCAGAGCCGCCGACACCTTGTTCAATGGGCGGACTCGAGGTCCGAGAGGATTGAGGGCGCTGGGAACAATCCCGCTCTTCCCGATGCGGTGGAGGGCGCTGGGCACAAGCCCGCTCTTCCCGAGAGGGTTGAGATGGAGGCGGAGGCGGAGGAGGAGAGGAAGGCAGGCGACCATGCTGTTGCTGTTGCTGCTGTTGCTGCTGTTGCTGCTGTTGCTGCTGTTGCTGCGGCTGCGGCTGCTGCTGGCCGAGCAGCTCTCTCCGGTGCACTACAAGGACGTCCCTCGGAGTGAGAACATCGATGATGCTCTGAGTATTATCGAGCCGGGATCGAACCTCCGCGGACAAGGCAGCTGCTAGACGAGGCCATTCGGCCTCACCGGGAGAGAAGGCGGAGAGGGATTTCAGCTTCTCCAAAAGCCCGTATGAAAAATACGGCGGCGAGCGACGGGACGGCAACACCCAGGTCCAGCCAGGCCAATTGTGCTCGACGGCACGAACGAGACGACCGAAGCGCTCGAGGCGCGAGTCGGAGTCTATACTTCTTGTCAGCCTATGCCGAACTCGACTCCAAAAACTGTCATCAGGCCTGCGACGCCGCAGCATTGGAGCCAAGGCTCCAGAAGTCCGACACAGACAGAAATGCTGCTTCTGTCGCCGACGTCCTGTCCTGGAGATCTGGGCAAATTCACGTACCTGCGATTGCATGCCGAAGCAAATCGGCGGATCTCGAGGCATGAAGGAAAGTATTGGCCTTTGCAGCGATTAAATCAGCATGTTTCTTCGCTCAATCGACCAAGGTACCCGACGAGCGTATGAGTCTCCTTCTTCGCTCCTTTTCCACACGATCTGAAAGCGAATGTCTTCTCCTTCCAAGCTCTTGATATTCGAACATCGGGTGATCCATCACAAACATACCGTCCGCGGCGAAGCAACCAACAGCCAGTCCCATAGGGCACGAATGTTCCAGAGTTGCGCTTCATGCGCGGGAAGCTCGCGGTCCAGCCGAGCACAGCAGGCGCCTATCTGGATGTCTCGTGGGTAGGTAGCGAGGTGGGAGAACACCTCGTGCCGCCGAAATTCGGACTCGAGAATTGTATTTGCCATCTAAATATCTCACATCAGCCATAATCTTTCGCGACGGTGCAGGAAGGTTGTGTGCATTTCGCCTTACTGCGAGCGAAAGACGAACAAATGGCGGTCAGTGAAGCGTGTAGCGAAGTCTGAACACAACTCGGAGCTGTGCAGGCCAGATAGCAAGACCGGATTCACAGACATCGGCCTTGCTCCTCTCCGGCTTTCCCGTTCGTCCCCATCACATCCCAGCTGGCAAGGACGTTGCCTCCGTGGACTTGGAAGGCTTGACGGATCAGCTTTCACTTCCTTGACCAATTACCCTCAGCCTAGGCAGATTTCAGAATGACAGAGGCTGGAAAAAAATTCCAGCCCAAAATGATCTATACACACAAATCCTTTTCTCTGTCAAGATACTTCGTTGTAACCCATTGTTCTCTATCTTTGTCCGCTCAAACCGCTATAGAATGACTTGCAAGATGCCGCTGTAACCCTCACTATCTCTGTCGAACTAGACGTCAGCCTCAGCAGTGCAAGCAGAACGAGTAAGACCCACATCCATGTGAAAGTACCATCGTTTTGTCTCTCGTCCTTCTTGTTTAACAGCTAAAGCAAGTCTCTGTCCAAAGTGAGCCAAGTTGAGCTTTGCCGGAGGTCAAGCACGTCGAAACTCCAATGCTCGTTCGGCTTGTTGCCGCGAAGAAGATGTCAAAGTCGAGCTCTCGTCGTCCCTGCCCTTCTCGCCGTTGTCTCATTCGTCCTCAAGCACGTGTGCTATCTCCCGAAGGATCCCACGAAGCTCTTGCTCCATCCTCTTCAACATGTCCTGCACAGTACCCAGGCTTGTCAAGTACTCCTCCTCTACCTCAAATCTGGCACCTCCTTTGTTGCGATGGGCTTTCTCCATGCGACGGATCTCATCGAGAAAGCGCTTGCGGTGGTGGAGAATGTCATTCAGATCGTGGTGCCGCTCTTCGAGATCTTGCAAGTGTATCTGTCTCGACATCTGCTCGGCCATGCCGGAGGGAGTCGGTCGGGGTGCTTGTTGTGAGGGACTCGGTGTTGGCATCGTGCGGAAGGAGCCAGGACGGCGGTGTAGGTGGTATGGTGCGGTTCTCTTTTTGAGTACTGTTCGGAGCTTCGGTGGTTCGTACGCAGCGCTTTGCGTATATCAACGGACGTCGGCGATTGCGCTTCGGAGAGCCCGCAGTTGGAGGTCGGAGCAGAACGAAGCCGGGAACAGGAATGTCTTGCAGCAGCTTCGTGGCAGGTGCTTGTCTGAGAGCAAATCTGGGTACGTCATAGAAGGAGAAGCAGGGACTTTCAGGTTCTGGCAGCAGCGAAGTGTGGTTGAAACAGAAGCGTGAGGCCATTTCAATTCGGCTTAGTGCTGCCGACAGCCGACTTTCACATGGTTCGCGTGGTAACGCCGCAGCGGCTCGCAAATCGAGTCCATGGAGAATATATGGCTCGTCTCTTGAGGTACAGGAGTCTCCAAAGTCATGCATAATCTTGCGCAACAGTATGGCTGAGATCGCTGCAGCCGTCAGGGTAAGCATTCGGTGGGCATGTAGTGCTGAAAGAGCAGTGCTTGACCTGTCCAGTAGACTATGTAGCAGACATTACATTCAGGTATCTGCGGCTCTTCGAGGACAGGTGATCGAGGCAGCGAGTCGCGAGAGCTCGAAAGCGGCATTGTAATAGTAGTGCATGTCCTAATCGGCATCCGCACAGCGAATCGTTCTGCAGTAGAGCACTCGCATGCGCCCGCTCTGAAACTCTTCATGACCCATCGCCAAATTGTCCTCAGCTGCGTCAGCTCTGATAGTACCCGTGTATGCATTGTCACTGTTCAAAAACGCCGTCTCCCGACTGTGAAGGTGATGTGCGCAGCCGTCAATCTGCCCATTATCGATGGGACGGTCTCGTTGTTCTTTCTCCTAACAGCTCTTGTTGCGCGGCATCGCCGTGTATTACAAGTCGCGGGGATCGGCATTGCCGCTCGCAAGGGGCGAAGATCTCAACGCATCCGATTCTTGTCGCGAGAGGGAATTGAAGCCAAGTGTTGGCATGACGGCAGGGTAGATCGAGGTCTGAGGAGAGAAAAGTCGCAGAAGGAGGAGTCAATGAATGTCTTGTCTGCAAGCGATGGGGAAGGTCCATAGAAGAGCGTGTGGGCTTGGCCTTGCGTGCGTGAGCGGAATGCGGGTAGAGGCAGTTGTTTTGACGATAATACCTTTCGCCAAGAAGTGGTGAGGAGGTTTTCGCAGGTGGAGCTTCGGTGGTGCCGGATCTTCAATTTTTCATGCGACGCTCATTAAAATTCGACTATCGCACATGGCGCCTGATGCGGGAGCTCAGTCAGGAGCCCACAACGAGGATAAAATGCTCTTTGGCCAGGCTCTTGCAGGCGCGAGGGGAAAGCTAGAATGTGTCGCTCCCACGATCGAAGACAATGTAGTAGCTCCGTCTGCTTCAGCACACACGGAATTCACGCAAATCCTCCCGAATTTGACTTGCCACGCCAAGCCTGATGTCAGCCTGAGGCATTACCAGTGCGCGGAAAGCTTCCGCCCGGAGGTGCGGAAGTCTGCTCCTTCTTGCATTTTCGCTTTCATCTCGACAAACGCGACAAGAATTCTTCGCACACACAACCTCCACCGTCGTCAAACACCTTCTCACACTTCTCACTCTATCAAAATCATCTCCAAAGACATCGATATGGCGCCGCCTGGTGTGGTACGTATGTTTCCTTGCCGCCCTTGCATTGAAACCCTTACAGCCGGGCGCATGCCGGTGCAGATCGACTGACGTTTTGCAGGCGGAGCCAATCCTACGCATGCGCGCTAGAAAATCCGCACCTCCCCAGGGACGCCCCATCATTCGCCACGATCCGCAACCAGAGCCGCGCATGCGCGCCAGAAAGACCGCACCTCCCCAGGGACGCCCCATCATCCGCCCCGATCCGCAACCAGAGCCGCGCATGCGTGCCAGAAAGACCGCACCCTCGCAGGGACGCCCTATAATCCATCTCGATCCAGAATCAGACGCCGAAGGGAAGGCCGCGCAGGGGCCATACAAGCGCACCACAAAGTCCACGCCCCCGACTTCGCGCACTGCCTCTGGTGATGTTCCAGATACAGAGTATCCTGCCGAAATCATCCGCGAGATGCCGCGCGAGTACCGTGTCCGCTGGCTGACGCCGGCCGAGGACGACTCATCAAAGCTGAAGTGGCCAGAGCCGACTTGGGTGCACAAGAGCAACGTGAGCGCGGGGGCCGTCGCCACCTGGCGGAGGCGTCAGAAGGCCGCTGTTCGCGCGGCTAAGAAAGTGCGTGAGAATCAGATGTTGGAAGATCAACAGCAAGCCGGCACTCGGCGGAGTGTTCGTCTGCAGCAGGCGTCGAAGAAGTCCGGATCTGCACTCGACAAGAGCAGCAATGGCGATGCTGAGAAGGACACACACGCCGCTCAGGACGAGATGGAGGTGGACGGCGAGGAGGATGACGGTTTCTGAGGCATGCTCCGAAGAAGGCTGGAACGCGGACACTGAACGATTTGCTCGGAAACATGGCGCAAGAGTCAAGACATTTGGATGAACATGGTGGCGTTAATAATGTGCTCTCAGGTGATGTTCGGCAGCGATCCCAGCATTGATACCCCAAGCTCCTCGCGAGAATAGCAGCGAGTTGAGATTTGAAACAGCGACTCGAATATCTGGCGTCAATATTATGAAAAGATCTCATCTCACATCGGAGTCACATCTTCCCATCTTTCCGTCTCATTGGTTTGCTGACTTGTCACAGTGCAGCCGAAGTACCGATGGGGTCTCAAGTTCATCGGCGACTCCGAATCTGATCATAGCATGACGATTCATTTCATGATGAGTCCATCTGGCTCAGCCTATGCCTCGCGCCAGCTGTAGGTATTCACACACGGATCTGCAGGAGTTTCCGGACCCAGACCGACTCTCAGTCCTCAGTCCTCAGTCCTCGGCCCTCGCAGTCTGTACTACCCTCTCCGAGTCCAGCGCTACCGATTTCCATGACGAGAAAGAACACATCGCCGCATCCGATGTGCTGGAGGAAAGCGACAGACTGCCGCATGCACAGACGTCCTTGATGTTGAAACGAGAAGAGAACAACGCCTCCTCTTTGCCGTTCCAGTAATAAGCCCGAACCGCACGAACAGCATTTTCATGCTTCATTCCAAGATACTTGACGGATCCCGAACAACTACACAGGACTTGGCGTCTTGTGCCTGTTTGCACTGCGCTCATTTGGGAACAACACCATGGCCCACAGACCTATCCGGCGGCATGCGTGTTCCATGCGAATCATATATTTCACCTGTCCACTCCTTGAGTCCTTCTGCCCATATGCCAGCAGGCAACAGGCATTCGGTAAGCTGGCCAAGGCAGAGGGGGAGAAAGTCAGCGGCGCGGCTTACCCAGGATACCGAGCCCGCCACCCTCGTGGACTAAGGCGGTTGAGGCGGTGAGCCTGATACGACCAATAATGTCACGCCAGCGTTGCTCAGCGTGTACGACAGGTCTCGGGACACTTACCTGGTCGCCCTCGTCAGTCTGAAATCGGTGCATTCGCAAGCGTTCCGCATCTCACACAACGATAAGGCCAATGGCGATCTCGACTTAGAGTATGACGGTGCCTTTCCAGGCACAGAGTCTCCGCAGACAGCACTGAATCGATAATATGCTAGGAGATCTCTACGAAGAGCTGGACTGTACATCCGAAACAACTCTTCCCCGGGGCATTTCCCCCGCGACTCGGCGACATTATCGGCATGTGGCTGAAGCAGGCTACAGAGTTCCGGTCTCCCACCAAAGGACTCGTAATGGCACTCTCGATTAAAGCGAGGACCTTCCCGATCTCCAGGTCCTCCCGCGGAGCCTTCTTGGAAGAATCATTCTAGAACAAGGTGTCGTCGATACTAACGACGTCTTCAGCGGACAAGCTTCTTCTCTGTACATGATCCCGCTTTCCCCGTGGATCGAAACCATCGTGCATTATCTTGCATTTCCCGACCAGTACTATAGCGAATGATTCCACGAAGCATCTTGCAAAATCGGCGAGACGATCTTCGGGACTCCCAGTCTCGTCTAGCTTTCTCGAGTCTAATATGGTTTCTCTGGAGTCCCGCTTCACTGGTATCGCCGAGTCCGCTTCTTCGATCGCCGTTCTTGTAATTTTTTGTCGGCAACGCTAGTTCACATCCTGGAGTAGGTGGTTCTTCTTGCCAGGTGGTCAAAAGGCTTGAACGCTCGCCGGTGGGAGATCCAATGAAGGCTGCGAGAGTCTCGTGCAAGATAATGCCGACGCTCGCAGAAGACTCGAAGTTCTCGCGCCGGGACAACTTGGAGGAGAAGTAATCGTCCGAACGTCCCCGTCGACGAATGACGCAGAGAGAAACTTCTGGATGCTCGAGGCTGAATACGACCTGTCACCATCGGAAATGTCGACGATGCGAGGCCAATGGAATCCCGGAACGGCGGAGTCGTGACGATAGAGCTTCCTGGTTATTACCATGTCATCGCCATGTAGCGTGTGGAGAAAATTGCGGGCGTCAGAAAAGATGCAGAGGACCTGGCGGGCGACGTGTGCGGTGTCATTAAGTATTGTCGGTGAGAAGCAGACCTCTTCAGAAACCGGAGCTGGAATCTTGGCCGGTCATGTGGACGCTTTAGCTGGCGGAGAGTTAGCGCACGAATTTCGACCCGGTGGGATCTGTGCACTCGAAGGAGATCCGCAGTCTCTCTCCCTCCTCTCTCTCCCTCTCTCCCTCTCTTTCTGTCTCTTTCTCTCTCTTTCCTCTCTCTTTCCTCTCTCTTTCCTCTCTCTTCCTCTCTCTTTCCTCTCTCTTCCTCTCTCTCCTTCTCTCTCTCTTTCTATCTCTCTCTTCCGCACGCGCGCTTCCAATAGCATTTGAACATTTCCGTCACCTTCTCACAAAGTCCGCCTCCTTACAACGATCATGGCGACAAAGATTATGGCGAGAGTTGTTAGAGACATTCGACAATTTGGATCTTCGCCAGGATTATATGTCACGTCGGCCAAATTTCTAGCCTTTCGAGGAGAGGGTGAGATTGAACACCCCCGCCGTCGCAGCTCGTAGATTGGGAATACAGTAATCTACTTCCATCTGCATTGCATGTCCAAATGGGTATCGTCCGTAAATGCTGCGAGTGAACAAGGGCGGGTACCTCCATGTTATATATATTCGCCACGAAGTCTGGTTCAGCAGTAGTGACTGAGGTGGAATGAAAATGGAGAAGCTGTTCGTGCGCTTCGAACACGAAGTTTCAAGGGGCGCATGAGACTCGTCGTGTGTACTCTGTATTGATGTCAACCCACTTCCATTTCATAATTCTCATTGAAGGGATTGTGGGCTGCAGAAATAGAAGATAGGGCAATCCATGGATTAAAGTTCTTTCTTTTTTCAGCGGGTACGCTGCATTGCAGTAGATGACTGGTGTAATAATTATCGTGAGCTTAGCCTTGGGGGAACCATTACCGGATCGGAGAGTGCCAGCCGGGTTTCTAGGATGCTGGACGGATGTAGTGAGATCTTTATCAAATAATCCAATATGCCGAAATGCGCTCTACCAAGAATGCCTAAAGGATAATCAGCCACGGATAGCCCGGAAACGCGTCACGCATTCTCCATCAGCGATCTTGTATGTTCCATTCCACTGCAACCGACAACATTCGTAACTCTCTTTCCTTTGACGCTCTCTTAGCTTTCATCTACATAATGTCCTTCTTACCATCTTAAGCGTTTGGAACCCGAGCGCCAGCTTCGAGTTAGGAGGCGGTGAGAGGCCCCTACGCTTGCCGCTACGGCGTTACTATCTCAAACACCAAAAGACAACATACTAAGGCCGCAGAAGACGATCATCTATCTCATATCTGTACACTCGCAAAGAAAGCGAAAAGACAAATTAGCGAGCCGCGCCAGATGTAACCTACAAGACCTGATGTGAAGCATAGCTTGCTTGTGGGTGTACTTGTATTCGCTGGACATCCTCTTGTCGCTGGTATCGATTTTGGTTGATTGGTACCGATATCAATACACGTGGGAAACATTGGAAGCTAAAGCAATAGTTCGTGGCAGCCTTCCGGAGGTATTCGCATTCGCCGTGGTGCATTTTCCAAGGATTGGCTGAGGTCCGCCCTGGGCCCTGGCTTCAAGAGCTAGTCAGTTGTTGACTCTGTCGTATATCAGGCTCCGAGCGGTATAGCACGCGGCATCTGGGGGAGCAACTTGGAGTTATCCTACATTCACGTTAGTACTGATAGATATTGGAATAGCAGGCAAGGATTGGCGACCCGGATACTCCTTATGTATGGTAGTGATACTCTGAGATGCCCGCTGAACTGATTGTAATTTGTCTATTAGCTCGAATCGCTTCGCACCTACGGGAGATCTCCCTGGACAGCAGGTGTAAGAGCATGTGCGTACGTGTTACCTCGCATGTAGGCAGCGATCTAAAGCCAGCGATTTGAAGGCCTGACGTTGTCGACAGAGTAGGTAGCATCCTGGTACTGAGGCGGGTGTACTGGTTCACGGTCATTGCCTATCGGCGGAATAGAGCTGCATCGGGATCGCTGAGAGATGGTTCCGCGTGGCTGCCGGCGTCCAGAGGTACTCGCATACTGGCATGCTGGAGTCCCGACTTGAATGTAGAGTGATGCCAGTACCAGATCCGGATCCAAGTCCCTCCTTTGCGACTTTGCCGAGATGTCCTCTCTTTCGCCTTAGTCGCTACCGATCGCATTCCTGCTACTTGTTCATTGGGGCCACACATTCCTGTTCTTATCTCAAGCTCGGGGTTCTCGTAGCGAAGTTGAGGCTGGGAGGTTGAGTGCTAGCCGTGACCTGTCGCAGTATCGGTGCGTCTTTGATCTGGTCGAATAACGGAATGGTACTCCTTGATAAACGCAGGTCGGTCAATGATTGTGCGTGTTGAATGTGCGCGCTCCATTGTACTAGGTTATGTAGCCCGTGGATGCCCGCGGTACAGGTGGAACGTGTGAGATATGCGGACGTCGGCAGCTCGCATTCAAGACTGGGAGAATCATCGCAGAGCTTGAACAATCTCGTAATATATCACGAGACCGGTGAAAGTCGCAGTCGAATTTCTTTCCAGATGGACCAGATCCATGGAGCTGACAAGCAGAGAGCCGCAAGTCCTACCTTGTCTTCGGCTCCGGTTCTGAGAGCGTCTCTCTACCCGCCGCATCGATTTCTCGTCTTGTTGCCACTTAAAGGAAAGTAATGGAGGCTCACAGCCATGTTCCGTTAGCCCTGGGAGGGTGAGCGTCTGGTGCTGCGCTTGTATGGAGGGTGTTGAGGGAAAGCGTTGTAAGTGACAAGCATCTCTGGAAGGCGAAAGTGTGGATGGATCGTGGAGCACGCACTTGTTGTCGGCGCAGCCGGTGGTCGCCGTCATCGGAGCCGGCGAAACTAAGCTCCGAGGGGACTGTGTGCTCCACCATCACGTACTTCTCGACAGGATTCGCTCTGGAAGCATCATTCAAAGCGAGTCGTTGAAATGCGAAACGGTCAAGATAGTGCTGTTGGACTGTTCCACGTTGATTTGAGATGCGAAATCTGGTATGGATGCTAGGAAGATGGAAGATGCGAGAGCCAAGCCACGCGTGGCTGTGCCAACGGCGCACACCGAAAATTGGCTGGCGCCTTACGTCCGCTTCATGCTTTCAACAACACCATCATTTTCAGTCTTCTTCTAGCTCATCTCACCCTCCACGCGTAGCGGAAACTCGAAGCGCCAGTCCGCAATGACCTCCACGACATGCCTTACGCTGCCCGTCTCTTCGACACCTGGCGTCATCTGATCCTGCGTCACCGCCATCGGCAATATAACGACTGGAGACATTGCTTCCGACGGCGTCCAGTAGCGCTCTGATACCATGCCGCGCGTGGTATTTGAGTTTGACGACACTCTCCCGAAATTGCGGTCATGACGCCACCTCACCACTTCTCGGCTGCCCAGCCGTCGGTTTTGGCAATGAGGAAGAAGGCTTCTAGCGTGAAAAAGTTCTACAATCCTGGCAAGCAAGAGACGTCGATCCCCGAAGCGGTCAAGAAATTGGGGCCAGGCAGCACGTAAGAGGACAGGAGCCTGCTGGGCGTGAGAAAGAGAAGCAAGACCGCTATCGTCTACAGATGTCACTCCTGACCTCGTCGATCGACAAATCACAAAGTTTCAAGGGCAAGGGAACCTCTGCGGTCGGATTGGAGATAGGCTCATGGATACAATGAAGCGCATCAGACATGGAATGGCCGCGGGCGAAGTCTATCAGAACCTGCGCGACGGACCAGGAATCCAGGATCGGGTACAAAGGCAACCTCGAGGATACCAGCCGCGAGCGAGGACAGCTTTGATAGCCCCAACGACAGCGGTGTTCGCTTCGCCGGCATGGATGATGCTCTGCGAGGGTGCCGACTTCAAGGCCTTTGGCTTTGTACAGCTGGACATTAATGCTGCCGACTGCGAGCAAAAGGTCGATGTCTTCGAAGTGGAGCAGGATACTGCCGTCGCTCCAATTGCTTAGGTTGGAACGAAGAGCGAAAGTGGTGTCGTGCACGGTCCGAGCAAGATCGACTACCTTCTGCAGCCTGCTCAAGGAAAAGGCTCATAGATAGGCCCTGGAATAATGTGAACAGAAGATGTGAGTGTGTTGGATGCGGGTGACCATGGAAACGCTGCTGGCCTTACAAGTCAGGGGAAGAAAGATTGGTCTGCTTTTCGACGGAATAAGTTCTTATTCGGGCCCAGCTATCCTCGCCACCAGGTGTTCGGCTGCGGGAAAGAGGTCTGAGAATGGTCGAGAGCACACAATGCACAGGTGTGTACTGATCTCGCATATCGCGAATGCTTCAACACTTTCTCAGTCTGTGCCGCTGTGCGCAGTGACAGCGCTGTTCGGCTCTCATTATAATTCAACAGTTGGTTCATGAGTCGCTCGTTTCCCTCCAACTTCGGAACATCTGTAACTCCGCGAGATGGGCTCATTCACTTCGCGAGGCTCGACTCACGCAGCACATTCGTCATCTGCATTTCTCAACGTCTGCAGAGTGAGATGCGCTTGGCAAATGCACGCCGCAGCTCTTTCGTCGCACTGCATTGGAATATCGCACAACCATTTCCCGACCGAGGGCCTCCTGCAGGTGCCAGGATGCAGCAGGGTGCTGCGGAAAAATCCTACCAGGAGCCGGGCAAATGTACAAAGATGCTAACGAACAGCCCGATCACGATATCACACCGTCAAATCCAGGCTTGATGTCCCACACAATCGATGCTGCACTTCGCCACGTGCAAAGGAGGTTCGAACATGGACGGTAGCAGGACTGAGATCACCCACTAGCGGGGAGACCAAGAACTCCGTGAGAGACAGCGACGACTGTATCGCACAACTGAAAGGATGCGTGGACATTTATGCGCTTATCATGGCTAACCCGGCGAGACGGAGACGGAGATGTTTCTCAGGTCTGTGAACCCAAAGCTATTACACATGTTTCGTTACTACACATATCCAGGCCGCTCTTCCCCTTTCTAGCTTCCACGATCCGCACAGAACCCAGAAGAAGAAGTCGCTGTCCTTCTCCTCTGTAGAAGTAAGCGTCCCGCAGAAGCATTGCTCTCTAAGATCCAGGCAGCTCTTCCCTTTCCTGGGTTTCGTGGTCTGCATGGATTCCAAAAGAGGCGGTCGCGTTCCTCTACAAAAGCGTCCGAAAGAAGGCATTTGCTCTCCACATTTGCCGACAAGGAGTGTTTCATCTCGGAATCCCTACGGAGCAACTTAAAGGCGACAATTGCCGCCCAAGTCGGAATTTGACGCTTTCGCACACTACTTTCATTGTCTGAGATGGCTTTTCTGTACGAAAGTATTGCGTTCCGGTTAGCATCCCATCGACACGGCTTTCTTTGGATGGATTGTAACCTGTGTATACAGCACACGCTGTATGCGAGCTCTGTTTAATCGAAGCAAAGGGCTCTGGAACTTATACTAAAGCAAAAGAACTCGCTGGATACGAGGCATTATTCCTAGAAGTTCAATCCGCAAGATGGACCTTCTAGGACTCAGATATTCCAGTGGCCTTTATCAAATCAGTAGATACACTTCAGAGATCAGCATCGCATGTCTTTCGCGGGGGGATGTAGCTTCACATTTTGGAGCGATAAGTATACACGACAGCCAACGACCACGTCGCCCCGGACAGGCAAGCGCAATCAGAGCAAGGAAAACGAGATGCCAGAGAGATGCCAGAGATCTTCCCACGTAGAGTCCCGCGATCGCGAGGCCAGGCTGCTGTCATTGAGCCGAGGGCATTCGAACTTGGGAAGTTTTCATTTCCGCTTTGACTTACCTAGAGAATACCATCGCATGGATCGTTGTCGCACATTCCAACGCGACATGAACGCGCAAGAGAAAATATAGCGACTTGCACCGATACATGAGGCCCCGCGAACGTATGTACGTGTGTCGTCGCATCTGCGCCGCGTACCCCGTCCTGCTGTTTCCTCCTCCCCTCCCAGCGACCCCCGAGGGCTTACCATTGCCTCTCCACCTCACAACCCCGGAACTTTGCCACAAATACTGTCACACGGATCTCATCTGTATCCTGAATGGAACGATCAATAATACTTCGCGCGCTTCGGGACACGGATCCTGTCTTCCGAAGTCCACCGCGGTTGCCAGTCATGCCATGGGTGGAACGAGGTGACTCACCACGGATGTAGTCGATGTGCTTCTCACAGGTACTAGGAGGGCTGCTTCTTCCACTCCTGTCTTGAGAATCCTGCCTGCGCTGCGAGTCATTGCAACTCGCTGTTAAGGGAATGGTATGCTGCATCGCAGACCGATCAGGGTGACTGTCAGCCTGCGTGAGTGGCAGAGACGTCCCACACTCCATCGCTCAACCGACCTCACCGTTAACACCTGCGCCACTGCCCGACTTGAGGGCTGGCGTAACGAGATACGACGACACGTTCAGCGATTTTGACTCTACCCTGCGGCAGCTTCGCTCTTAAGACTTCAGGGACGCATGGTGCCCTGAACACGATACACATCGGATCGCTCTATTGCGCCCTCCTTGCACCTCTGCCTTTACTAACCTGGCGATTATTAATGTAATAACTAAGACAAATTGCCTGTCTCCATTTGGCTTACATTAAGACGCCTTCACGATCGCAGCATCCCCGTGCAGAATGAAATGCAAGCCCATGTCCTCGCGCAAAAGGAATATATCGCTTTCTGGACAACGAGCCATTCAATGTAGAGGTGGAAATTTTTTGATCGTATAACTACGAGCGCATGCTGGGCTGATCTGATTATGTATGGGGCTTCTGTACCACGGAGAGGGCAGCATACAGCATGGCATTAAGCAGGAAACGTGCTTCGACATAGAGGAAAGATGCCAAATGAATGCGGGGCCGGATATATTGTCAATTGTAAGGATGTCAGACGAGAGATGCAAGCCTTTGCCTCTGTACGAGTGACATCCTGGTTTAAAGTACATCGAAAGTGCCGAGCAAATGGCCGTAGGTAGTGAACACAAAAGCGACTGGGCGCAGTGTGCAGGATTTGGAATACCGAGAAATGCAGGGAGCACACCGTATCGGCGAAAGAAGGGAGTAGACATGAAGATGCAAGCGTCGATCAAAGCACCGCGGTCCACCGATACCACGACTGCAAAGGTAAGAGCAACAGTCTCTCCTAGCGGCCAGATGGATATATCAATGCGCAGTAAAAGGTCACTGCAACGTTAGCCTCCATTGATGTAAACGAGCAGTAACTGCAATGTCTCCGAAACATTTCTCCGCGATACATACTATGCAAGCAAGGACCTTGATTGCTATTACGAGCTCTTTTCGAATCTCTCAAGATTGCGGGAGCTTTGTCTACCGGACGATCACCTAAAGGCACTGGCACAAATCCACGACGTCTCTAACAGGATCATACGCTGGCTGAACGTTACCCAGCGTTCCGGAAGACTGCAAGATAGATAAGCCGTATCGAGTAAAGACGGTCGGTATGTCCCTTCTTCCTTTCCGGACCGCGGTATTCTTCGTCGTGGACAGGCGGTGTCGCATACGGTGGTCCACTCTCGCGGACTACGCCTTTGTCCTCAGTGAGGCTCATAGAGCTGCGTATCTCGCGTATGTATATGGGGGCCTCCCAGCGGGATAGCGGTACGTCTCCCAGGAGACGATGGATGGGTCATAAGACCGGCAACATTCCCAATCGCGTTGTGGGCTCTGAGTGAGCGCGATGTTGTTCCCAAGTACTAAACGCATACTTGGAAGCGGTGTCCCAGGGCGTTCAAAGGTCGAGACAGTAGATACCTCGTCGGTGGGTGCGAGAGACCCCGACACAATGTGATACTGATGTGAGACGACGACTTGAGAACGGAGTCTTGCTGGCCGCGCTGTAGGGAAGCGGCGGTGATGCTGCATTGATGTTGCTCGACAGGGACTGTAGTATCAGATATAGAGAGTCTCTTAGAGGTGAAAGCGTACTGTAGGTCGACTGTGATTATTGTCTACACTCTACACACCTCTGATTGTCTTGAGACAATTTTCGCTTCGGAGCTCGGTTTTTCTCCTAGCCCGTCGTGCGGGAGGATCAGACGAAGCGTTAGTCGTCGTCGACGACCATGTACGTGGGTAGACCGCCTCTTTCTCGGAACGTTACAAAATTGTACCATCAAGCTTTCTTGCGCGCTTCTTTCGAGGAGTGCGAGACGGACGATTTCGTATGCTTTGCTTCGCTTTGCTCGAGTACTTCCGTGGAGACAGTGAAGTTCAAGAAGGGATATTGACCGAGGTCACCTAGAGCAGAACCGGATTTGCACGATGACTATTCGGTAGGTCTTTTATTGCATCGGCTCCTCGCTTGCTTCCAGTTCGGTATAGCGACAGGAGCATGACGCTTGCTAAATCTTGCAGCCTCACTCACTAGCGTGAAAATGCCGCTATCGCCGGGCCGGTTTGACTAGCTTACACGAGTAAGGACGGGACATCGATGCGAAATGTTAGAGAATCAGCCGCGATGGTTTGCGTAACCCACTTCAATATGTGCTATCGCGGCAAAAAGCGAACGAATCGATGTGCAATGTCTGGCGAGGTAGCTGCACATGAGAGGCGAGAATACGTTTCGTTCAAGTCTTGAGAGGAAGAGCCGCGCCTGAATGGAGGCTCCTCGGAGGGGAGTCCCTATACTGTAGGTAGATCGATGAACAGGCCGAAGATATCACGACGCAGCTTCAGATTATCTCATCGGTGTTTGCTAATGGCATCGGTAAGAGGCTGCAGAGGTACGAAACGACGCCGTACATGCCCTCTGGCCGGGATACGCACTTGTCCTCCCAGCAAGTCGCTTCGCTTTTGGTATCGTGGGGGCGCTTGCGGAGAGTATAGCTAGATGTGATGTGTTGCATGAGCTCAGAAGGAACCATAGCTTACCGGAAGATCCTTGTGCAGATGGCAAGTCGCTCCAGACGAGATCTGTGTCCGCCGAATGGCTCCGCCGAACAAGCATCGCCCTGCCCGGCAGCATCTCATTCAGCCGGATCGGGCTCGGAGATGCGGTCGAGTCCGCAACTGAGTTGGTGTACAGACCGCGAACATCTAGCACTGGAAGGTGCACCGCAAGGATGCCAGACTGAATGTGCCCACACTGGGTGTGGCCTCCGTATCTTGATATGGGCGTGCGGGAAACGACGAAAGTCTGTACACCGGGGCTATTGTAGGCCCCGGAGCAGAGTCTCGGGGCAAGCATTCTAGAGACCACACAATAGCGCTTGTGTGTCGGCGTAGACAGTCCGGTTTCGCGGGAGGAAAGGCACTTTGAGCTTTAGAGGAAGCCCAGCGTGGCCCGACTTTGCAGTTGCACTCCAGGAGGGCCGCGAATGATTCCACAAAGCATTCTCTGCCCACCGCTGTTAGACTTGGAGCTATGCGAGGTATCCCGCGTTTCCTAATGTTACGGAGGCTTGCTATACGGTAGGCCTCCAGTGACATTGGACATGTGATATGTATCGTTGTCCGTCACTTCCATCCCAATATTCAATCCCCGTAGCCGAGCAATGCCTAGGATCCGCTTCCTTGTCATGAATCACGATCTTGGCAGAGCGTGCGAAACCTCTCAGAAGCTGTCAGTGTCAGTGAGAGACAGTTGCAAGTGCGCTGCTTCAATGGAACGCCGTCGACCGCATAGTTCAAAGTCCTGTCCACCAGCGAAGAGTGCGGACTGATAATTGCTTAGAACGATCTGGGCGCAAATCACTGGCCAAACGCCAAGAACCCTGCACAACTGACTGGGACCAGAATGCTTGCGAAGGTACCAGTTTGTAGAGAAGGATTGTGATGGTCTGAGTCCCTTCGCTGATACTCCCCCGCTAAAGAAGAGAAGATCGACCTCAACATCGTGAGGGGAGATTCCAAAACGGGGTCAGCGAGTCAATAGGGCAATGCAAAGTGCTGCAACGGAGGTTCTCGGTTGATGCCGACAGTGGTCAATGTCGAGGCGTCCGTGACATCGCGAGCCTCGTCGTTGTCGCGAGCCTTGGCGTTGGGCGAGACCACCCTTCGGGTTTTGCGGAGCTTTTCGTGAGAGTTTGTAGGCAGAAGCCGAGGGATCAACATTAGAGCTTCCTTGTGTAACTAGATCGTCAGAGTCCAGTTTTGAATCCTCCGAAAGCTCTTGATGCATTAAAACCCAGCGGATGCGACCGGCACAGGCGATGATCCCCGGCAAATCGACACGCTCCGTCATCTCACTTTTGCCGTGTGCTTCGCTGTGCGTCGGCAAAAGAATCGGTCCCGGGATTAACCTCCTATCTCGATCGGCAGCTACCAGGTGGTGGCTGTGCTTGCCCGACTGGAAGGGCCTTTCAATGGCGCGGCATGAAGTTGTGACTGGGGATGGAGACTCGGATTAGCCACGGAGTGACGGAGAACTTCTTCTCATTCGGAATTTCGGATCCACTCCTTCCCAGTCTTGCGAGCCTCGAGAATTTCCCAAAAGCTGGCGCGCTGTCTCTATCCGGTCCAGTCTGGGTGCTCCGCGCAGAGACGAGAGGATGCAGCAAGTTGAATCTTACTCGCAGAGGCTGATGAACGATTAGCATTAAGAGAGAGCACGCCGTGTCCCTGGCCGGATGACGAAATTTTGATGGCGAGCATGTTCTCACGAGCCCCGGCAGAGGTACAAGATATTGGGGTTTTGTGCGTGTGTGTATATTAGATGAAGAAGATGGTGAAGGCGTGACAGGAGAAGAAACAAACTCAGGTTGCGGGGCTTCGGTCTCAGTTCCGGCTCCGCTCTGTCCACAGGGCTTGGCGCTTAGGGCTCCTCGGTAGGCCAGACCGAAAACTTCCTCCGCTTCAGCCTTCTCAGCGAACATTTCAACCATCATCATCGCCATCTCCATACACACTCTTCCTCTCAATTTCGAACGTCATTTCCAACTCACGTATCGCCAACTCCGTATGCCTCCGCTCTTATCCGACGCGACGTCTCCTACGACATTACCTCCCTCTGCCGCGGCCGCGCGTTGACTTGACGAGCCCGCTTCCTGACTTGTCTCTCGGTCCATTTCTCGAGCTCCTCCGCCGCCGACCACTCGCCAGTCTGCTATAACGAAGGGGCATCTCATTGAAGTTGCTCTCGCATGCTCTCCGCCGAAGCCGCACACGAAAGGCTGGCCAGACCTTATCGGGCACGCCGATCTCGAAGAGGAAGCTGTTGAGAGTGTTCAGGACCTCGGATCTGGAGATGGAACTCAGCACTTGAGCGGTGAAGATGCTTGCTGCGACGACAATGGTAGAATGCTGCCCAAAACGGATGCCACGGCTGGATTGCTCGCTGGTGGATGGAGACGCCGCTGCTGATCGGCGCAGAGCCTGAGGCGTGAAGAGACGAGAGTTCCACACTGCCGTGGGCCGTGGCGGCATTCCGAGTGAACAACATGAATCATGTGTTGGTAGATGCCTTCTGCGACAAGGACATCGCTAAGAGTCGCATACGTGCACATAACAGGCTCGATTCGCCGCTACGGAGGGTTTTGTCGGACTGGGATTTGTTGTACGATCGTATGAACTCTCGGCGTGGAGCTCCCGTGTTGTGCATCAGAGATGTAGATTGTTGCGGCTGTCATCGCTCCATGGGTAGGTCTTCCGTCCGTCTTCTCTTTTGCGTGTCATTTGTCTCGCAGCCTACAGGTTTTCACTGGGGCAGTCGAATCGAATAGGTTTTCACTGGGGCAGTCGAATCGAACAGGTTCTCACTCGGGCAGTCGAATCGAACAGGATAAGACCAAAACATGAGTCAATGAAGTATTCCGACACTTCCCTCCGAAAAGCATCCTGCCCGCTCAATTCTCTTATGCCTGGCCCGAACCTACGAGATGGCGTGCTTTCCGCTCGCAAGACCGTAGATTAGGAGAGAAGAACTGGCGGAGGACAATTTGTAGCTGGCGAAAAGACAGTGGAAGGATCTAGCGAGAATGACTGGCTGTCCTTGTATCCTGGTCTTACCTTCGATCGTGACGGATCTTGACTTTGGCAGACCTTGGGCTGGTGATAATCTTGAGTGTAAAGGGAGGAGATTTTGGTAGGTCTTTCTTGACTGCGGCGAACCCGGATGGGACATCTTTAGCTCTCAATCTCGACTCAGCGCCTTCCGCATAGCGTACTCCTTGAAGTACGTGGACATTTGGTGTTCTGGATGGATGCCGGCAAAGATCTTGAGAGTGATGCTAAAAATCGTGTGGACGTATTGATCCTGAGCAGACTCTCGGAGTCGAAAATCGCAGAAGAAACAGCAGGAGTAGGAAGAATGAGGCATTCTGCTTTGAAGGGGACCACGCAAGATATGACTCCAACGAAGTACGACAACAGAAATGGACAGTGCGCTTACATAATTACATTGAAGACTTCAGAGCCACCGACAACGGTTATGCAGCTTATATGCGCCCGGAAGACGGAATGCGCCGGATCTAAGAAAGAATGTAAATTTGGAAGCAAGTAGGTCGAAGCTGGGGAATGGCGTGGCTCTCGCGTACGGACGCAGCAAGGATTGATTTCGCGAGAACGCTTGCGCTACAGGGGACGATTCGATGACGACAAGGGACTCGAGAATCTTCAACAAGCCTATTCTCAACAAGGCCCTCGAAGGTTACGGGTGAGGGTTCGAAGTATGCCGCGAACAAAAGCTACCGGAGGAGCTGGGAAGAAAGTGGTAGGCTTACTTGTACGGCGTAGTACTACTGTCGAGACCGCCTGCTCTCGAGTTTCAGTGGAGGGGCCATTTCGTACGGACAAAGAAACGTGGAAGGCATAGCCGACGACTTCTGTGGTTGCAGCTCTGAGACTAACTAACGTTCCTGGCTTTCCTGGGTTTTGAACCACGCTAGCCGGAACGAAAATCAGATTCAGAAGTCGCGCCCCTGGAAAACCGGCAAGCCTACGCTTTCGGACTTCCTGGTGCGGAAGACGCCGCTAGGATCTTGCAAACGTTACTGGCTCCCTTGAATCTCTAGTGTCCCTTGAACTTATTCAGTGATCGCCCTTGAAAAGGTTCTGGGAAGTCTTGTGTTTTCCGTCGATTGTAACGTGGACGGCTCTCGGCTGATTTTGTAGCCATCTTCTCGTCTGCCGCTCTTATTACTTTTTCGCAGGGCATGTGTACGGATGATGGGTACGAGCTATTAACGGTGTGGCCCTTCCGCACTACAGACGCCTCAGCCCCAAAACATCGATCAGCCCCAGATTCACTTCTCCAAATTTTGCGAACAGACAATTAGCAGGGTCGGAGTCCTGCTGCATCGCTGGAGGCGATTGTGGTGGACGTGTCTTGTCTTGCGCCCGCTCCTCTGGATGGTCGTATATCTGCTCTAGGTGTCCTTCTCCAAAGCTTAATACATGAACTGCAATATCCTCCTCTTCGTCTTCCAGGACATTCTGGCGCAGGAAGAACGCTCGAAAAAGCTCCAACAGTCTCAAACGGACTGACATAACACGGATCGCATCGGCTCGTTACTAAATAGCAGATTCAGACTCAGTGTCTGCTCCGACAGCCTTCGCGAGATACCGATGCTTTGCCCTGGTTCCTTTCAACTCATCGATGAAGGACTGTCGAGCAGAATCGTGGTCGCTCTCTATCGGAGGGTGGCTCGGCCACACTGGTTGCTCCGAAGCGCCGCCTCCGCTGAAACTGTCTTCGCCGCCGATCGCCAATCGCCGTGGTGAGTGATATTGGCAAGTTGAAGCTGTTTGCAGCTTGGGAGAGTGATAGCCCGAACTTCTGCTGCATCCGAGAAAGCGAGTTGTTGATCCGCTAGAGGTCTGATGCTTGTCGTACGACTATCCGACCCCGAATTGTCGATAGGCTCGGAAGCAGGAGCCACAGTAGAGGCTCGCGGCGTTCCGAGCGCCCGGAGCTCTCGTGACAACGAAGTCTGTTTCAAAGCCATTGCCGAGAGATTGCTCGGATTACGGCTTGACATTTGGAGGGATGGGAAGGTGCCGCTGGTGTGCGGTCCGGGTTGAGTTCTGGCAATACCTCTCTCCGGCACACGACTGGGAGACTGTTAAAGGCCGATCATCGATGGTAGCTCGAAGGATCCGGACTCCAGACGATTCGCTTGCCTTTATGCCAGAGTATTTTTTGGTTCGAAACCTGGCTCTTGACCAGATACAGACGTCTCAGAAGGAGCTGAACGATTCAACTCTGCCTTGTTCCATGTTCATGGACTCATCGCCTACAGACGACGTCGATGTTCGGACAGTCGTCCTTTCTCTCGATGGATCAAGCTAAGGTCTCATTGTGCTCCTTTTAGTGGTCGTGGTGGCAACAGGTGAGAAGGAACTGACCCAGTCGACTTTCTACTTAGCCGGAGACGATGGTATGTCACGATCTCTTATATCGCCTGTTAGGTACTTCTGCGCCAAAAGATTATCGAATAATACGCCGTTAAAAGTGGGAATTGAGGTGGTCTCTACATCGAATGTTGGCTGCGTAATGCAGCTCCCGGAGGCCTTTTGAGCGGCGCTGTTTGCGTTCTGTTTGGTTCTCGCTGCCGCCAAACGAAGCGAAGACCGCCGCTGATTGGGATCTTAGCTAACAATGCTCGCAATGTCGTTATCTACGCTGGCTCGAGTAGTGTAAGCGTAGCCAACGCTTAGTGATCATTTCCACCTCTGCTCGCTTGAGCCAACCTCCCTTATAGGCATCACCAACCGGCCTGCTAGTATAACATATCCCATTCAGAGTCGAACGCCCGGGCAGCACCTCCGGGAAAGAGTTCTGGCTGTCTCTCCCGGAGGGCTTCGTTTCGCTGAGTGAAGATCTCGTAGCCGTTCTCAGGGACTCCAGATGGTGGATCGGATTCGAGAAGCCCGTCCCAGCGTGAAGCCTTGTGCCATGGCTGAGCAGTATCTCATCCTGCTGGGAAGGGTTTGTAGAAACTCTTAGAGTCCCAAGCAATACCGCAAAGTGCTCGAGAGAGTTTGCTGGATTGAATCACCGGACCTCTCTCAAGTATAAGAGACAGCAGTGGATCACTATGGGACATGAAAGGCGATGCGGATTGTTTGCTTCCTCGCGATGCCTTTCTCGGCTTTGCGACATGCATTCGTTGACTTTCCTTCTGTCTGCTTGTGCTGCCTTTCGGCAGCATCATTGGATTGGCTCTCTTACGATCTGGCTTGGTTTCCACTGTTTCCTGTTGATACAAAGCAGTAAAGGCAAGGAGATACAAGGTATCTTCCCGGAAGCCACCTAGTGCTTGGCCTCGGGGCTCCGAGGTATACCAGACGTGCACGATGCCGTGGAACCAAGTAGATACAAACGACGTGTTATGGCAGTACTCGCCTTCAAACGAAGGACCCAATATCTTTACTTTCGTTCGTCGGACTCCAAAACTTCGGAATCACGGCTGCGCCTATTCAATTCAATAGTACTTGGAGGACAACTTCCAATGTTGGTTTGGTACGGAAAAGAGCCTCGCGTCCATGTCGTTCCTCTTGCCATCGTGGTCTTTGGCTTCTTAATGCACCACCTCTCTAGCAAAAACTCGGTAGCGACTTCACTGCTATTCGTGTACGGCCTCGTCTTCTTCCGCACGAACTTCGCGATTTGGCTTTTGTACGTTGAACTAGCGAAACGCCTTGGTCTGGTCTGCTCCTAGTATCCTGCTCGCCCAAAGTATCACGGCGTCCGCGTACGTCCACACACGTACCTGGGTGCTGGAGATCTTATAGACCTTGCTTGAATTAGGCATAAATTCCATGAGCTCCTGTCGCGCTGTTCATGGCTCGAGAATCGTGACCTGTTCTGCAAATAAGCCTGCCTATTGGACCAGTTCTGATTTCTATTGGTCTCCAGTCTCTTTTTGTCTGGAACGAGAATGTGACGATCACCCTGGCCGAACGGGAAGCTGTGCAGCAACTGAGGCTGCCTGCCGATAGATTCGTCCTATGGTCTAGATATCCGCCCTTTCTGCCGCCTGAGCTCACGTGGCCGCACAATATCATAGTCCATGACCGGATCGAAGTTGAGAACGGCTGGCTGTCACCCGAGGCTCCTCTACACATGGTCGCCAACTTAATGCAAAAGTTCGAAGGACCACGCCACATTATGCGGAAGCACATGGCCATCCTGTACTGTAAGACAGACATATAGCTGAGATTGAATGGGGCCGAGATCATGGATATGATGCACACCAATGCGAATATGCCGGAGGAACAAGTGTTCACAAAGTCGGGGCGAAAGTTCCTGTAGAGGAGACAGAAGATCGCCTGCGGCAGGAGACGGAGTACCGAATACGACATTGGCCTTCGTACCCTTCCCTCCATCAGCTTTTCCGGCCAGCAGCCCTTCGATAGACTCCATTCGGGCGAACTTCCTCAGGTTGCCGGGCGTCGAGCATCTCGTTGGCAGTATGGTATTCGCCTATTACGATAGTGTAGAGGAAGTATCCTTCGACTTGTACCTGCGCTTGATGTCTGCCTTGAACTCGCTGGACGCGTTGTCATTATTATCGACTCCGGTATCTGAAGATGAGAGCAGCTCGATCGATTCAGCCGGTTAGCTTTCTTGGTGTGACAATGCGCATGCAATACCTTGTCAAGGCAGACTAAGCTGGCTATTTTTGCCACCTCCCGTCTGCATCGCAGGATGGTACCTTACAACATCGTCCGGAGTAGGAGCCCGGTGGCTCCGATGCAGTGCGCGCTTGTCGCCGACGAAGTACGTAGCTCCCGCGAAGCTTAACAACACCTGCACATTGCCATCCATCTTGTAGGCAATCGGTAGAGAGCAGCTGCTGGACGATGCGACCGACCCCTTCCGGAGCCTCGCGAGAGGGAGAGGTACAGGTCAGATCCTCAACTCCCTACTCGAGCATGTCGCCGAGACTGATCCTGCGCCCATTATCAACATCCTCAAGCCTTACTGGGTCCGGAAGAAAATGAAGAACGAGTTTCAAGTCGCCAACTTTCGGGGTTTTGAGCAAGTGCCAGAGCTCACTTAGGTCTTCTTCACTCCCAGGAATGACTCTGGGGAGAGAGGTATGTTGCCAGTGCCATTTGAATTGTCGTCCGGCAATGTCGTGTAGAGCTTCCGCGCAAGAACGAGAGTGCACAAAGGACTGGATCAGAAGAGGGTCGTCGAGAGGATGCAAAGGCTAGCATCAACGCGCCGAGATCTTACCGAGTTCCAGCCAGCCCAAAGGCTCAGACGTTTTTATTTATGCCTCTGTGACTGTGCACCTCTCATGGTTATCGCCGCTATGCAGATCACACGTGCAGTCATTGCCAGCGGCCTAGCTACGGCATGATCGCATCTTCACTTCATTGCAGGTAGGTCAAGAATCTCTTCGGGCTTGGCGGTGCTGTTAAGGGGCGTCTGGCTAATCGAACATTGTGGTGCCGCTGGCCGCATCTTCACAGAAACCCAGGTTGTCGAAGCGTAGGTAATCCAAGTAGAAGTGGATAAAATTGTAGCGCAAGTACTGACTCATGCTCGTCTTGCACTGGAAGTACGAGATCCACAAGCTGCGGTGCCATTTACTTAATGTCCGTCTGCACTTACATAGTCCTAGTAAGGCAGTGATAAGATTTGAAAATTTCTAGTGCTATCCAGCGGCGGAGGAAGACGCGAGACCGCGCTAGTATTCGTAATGTAGTGTACCAAGTGGACTAATCGCCCTCTGGATGCAGCGGAAAGCCGATCGCGTAGTCCTTAGGAGGACATTCGTTGATTGCTGCTGGCAACAGTACTATTGGGCAAGTTGTGAGGACCGCTATGGCACGTTGTCCAAATGAAGAGCCGGAAGCCTAAAAAGCCGCTTCTCTATTGTAACACTCTCAAATGCCAGATCGGCATGGTTGAAAGGAAGAGACCGGTGTTCAATAGAGATTTTTGTCGCCAGAAAGGCTCGGTTGAACGTGGTGACGATCTGCGTTCGAGGGGATCTGAGCCGATCTTTAGCAAGAACGAGGCCACAGAATGGGACGTAAGAGTAGGGGACTGGGTGACCAGCCACTCTCCATGTGCCAGCTGTTTCCATCCAAAGATCAGAGATCTGCTCCTCCCAAGCGAACTTAGAGACATGGAAAAGAGTGCAATACTCTCAACTTCTTCCACGATTACCACAGTTCTGGATGGAATACCTGCGTTCAGGACCACACCTTGCTGTGATTCCTGAGTGTGTATGCTGCTCGCTCGGTCACTTTCTGCACGGGAAAGCACCGAAAGGCTTGCGATATCTTAAGTAGACTTGCAGTTGCTCGCTTCGCGAGGGGTGATCCATATTCTACCAGTAGCGAGTGACCAAGATGATATGACGGAATGGGTAGATAAGCCCTTCACAAGGCGAGTTCCACGTTATCGGTGTCATAGTGCCAAAGCTCTTCGGTATCTTGTATCCTTCAACTCTCTTGTCAATTCCTAGCGCCAGAGCATCAAACCGCTTAGTAGATCGGCATTGACAGGCGTTGTCTTCAGTCAGAACTGCTAACAACTGGATTGAGCTCCTTGGCTTGATGGGGTCCATGTTCGCCGTAACATTTTGGCTCCACCAAAGAGGTGCAACAAGTGAAGGTGACAGGGCCGATACTCTCCGTGATCCCATCGATGTGAAAGGATGGGAAGGGCTTGTCGACAATGTTTTCGCGAACTCGTCCTCTAGAGCAATGCACTCTTCGGAGATCATCATGCTTTCCGGGCGTACTCGGCGTTTAAACAAGGTTGCAGGCGTGGAGAAGTAGTATGCTTCGTGATTGGATCCTCGTGGCAATGCCGACATGGAATTTTTGCCTCGTCTAGGCAAAGCCGGAATCCTTGTTCTGCGATTGCTCTTGCGCTTGAGCCTTGGATCACTAGACACTGTCTTCTGTGTGAGCATGTTTGATCTCGTGAGACCAGGAGTCTTGGCTTCAGCTGGACTGGGATCGATGACGTGTCTACTGGTCTCGACAAGACGCAGTCACGTAGGCTAAGATCGACGCAATGTTTCCGACACTCTGATCTTTGAGGTCGCAGCGGTGACGATGCACTAGATCACGGTCCTCGTGATGATACTGGCACACCCCGGGCAGAAAATCGACTCGGCTAACGAAATCGCAAGCTACCTGTCGAAGCCCTCTTACCGCCCTTCGCGGCCGTGCGAATCTTCGCCGTCTTGCGGCATCTGTAGTGTTGCTCGATACCGTGGTTGATTCGCGCCATGGGTCAGAGGCGACCTCGACGTGTAGAGATGGCTGAACCGAAAGAGCGTGCATGGACGAACGCAAGTATGCGCCGACTCTGCGTGTTTCGAGAAGATAAAGTCACGTGCTGGTCCCGTTAGCACTAGGACTGAAGGTACCATCTACAGCTGCTCATTTGCTTTGCATTCTGAGACGGCTGATGACAATGAACTCGACGAACCTCAATTCCGACCATCCATCGTCAGGCTGGAGTAGTGGCGATACAACGAATGAGAAGAAAACATTAGCCAGATTCCTGCGAGAACTGCGACTTTAGCAGGTCGTTTTCCTCTGATGCAGAAAGAGAGCGGCTTGCTGCAGCTGTCGCGCAGCTGAGGAGCTGTCGGTCTCGCAGTCGCTCGCATGAGCCCGTCGGTGGGAGGAGCTTTGCTCCTCGAGAGATTTCTATTTCTCGGCCGAACATGCCCCGATTCTGTAAGAGAGAAACGACGTTGGCGTAGTTACCGTCAGGAAGCAAATTCATAGGTTTTGCAGCTCAACGCTCCCTCGAATACATTCTGTCTGAAGCAATATGCCGAGGTGTGCTCGCGCTGTAAGGATTCGAATGCTTTTCTGAGCGCATTCGACATGACCTACCGCTCCCGACAAGCTCTGCCAGCGCAAAGTCAGTTCTTGGTATCCACGTCTCACTTTTACTCCCCAGTGCCGTGTGCTCTTCTGGATGTAGTGCCGCATGCAATACGCTTGCGCCACTGCTCCCTTCCTGCAGCTCGTCCCAACTCTCGGGCCTGCACCTCCACGACTCTAGTTGTCCCGTCTCCACATGCAAGGCCGGCATCAATCGGTGCCATTCGCATCTTTCAAGCTTCCAAAACCTCCCCTAAGCCGTATCTTCAGCGACCTCCAAAAGGACTATCAGCCAGCTGTAGAGCCTTCAAGCCGCGTAGCCCGTCTTCCACGCCGTGTGCTTTATGTAGTAAAGTTCGATTGAGATGAGCTCTTGCTGGACCGAGCTCTTTGCGAGCCCTCTCACAATTGCTTGTCGTATGGTCAGCGCCGGTCTCGGATCGAGGAGGACTTTCGATATCGGCATCTCGGCGGATGAACAGATCGAGGAGTCGGAGTCTGCCAACCCGACGCTGGCCTTGGAACAGAGAGTCGAGAAGTACGAGACGAGCTCAGACGGACGTGATACCGCCGAGTAGAAGAAAGAGGTAGGTCGGATCCATTCTTATCTCGAGTGAAAGGGCCAGAGAGGTAGATGTTTTATTCGAGGAGAAAGATTTCGTGGATACATCGAGAGAAAATAGAGTCGCGAGTCCGCAGTACAGTGTCATGTGTAGACAGTGTAATGAAGACGGGTATGTAGGAGAGATGGAACTGTGGGACAGCCGCAGGAGACGTGTGAAGTGGGGATAAACTTTGCGCGGTAATGTCAAGCAACCCGAGCTAAGCTTCAGGCTAAGTCTGGTGGTTGGGCATCAAATTGCCGATCAGATCCAGCTCGCTCTTCACCGCCATCAACTTCTTCCACTAACAATGAACGACAATCTCCATCACTGCATCACATACAGTCAGACGACACTAAGCACAACCGTCCACGCGCACCACTAACGCCTACCGTCAAGTATCCCTACAGACTCCGCCGACGTTCATCACACGAGATTAATACCGAGATCCCTCTGCGGCCTCTTGCTTCCTCGCTCTGTAATGCCCTGGTCTGAACGCCCATGACCTCTCGACTCGGCCGACGCTCGACTGTGCTACTTTCCTTCCAATTATTCTTGCAGGCGTCGAAGTGAGTCCCGAGCTAAAAGGCAAAGGGAGGTGCTTGCCACTGCTTGGAAGACGAACAGCCGCAGATTTGGTGAATGCGACACTGCGTACACGGCCGAGAATCACTTCAAGACCGAAGATATGTCGACCTTTGATCTAAGCTGCGAAACAGCTTTGAGAATCCCTTCTGGACAGTGTCTGTATAGGATGGAGACATCTTCAATGGAGTCTTGACAAAATTGCTATATGAAAGGTTTACACCCGATCTGATACGACAGAGATGCAGCCAAGTCCACTGAAAAATTGATTCCAGCCTGGAGAGAAGGACTTACGACCTTGTTGTCTTCCGGAACATGGGTCTGATCAAACGTGGAGGGCAGGCTTCTTTCAACGAAATTCCCGCAGAGGTCGCGAATCCTTCCAGCCGAGCTCCTTTCAGAAGTCTACTGCGGGTTCGCGCACCGGAGACACCTCGATCCTGCTTTCAATCTTTTGCACATTCCAAACCGGCTTTCGGCGGAGACAAAGGCTTCGGATCGGTGTTCGAAGCTGAAGCAAAGGTGCAGTCCCCTCTCGAAATGCAAACGAGTCAGAAGTGCGTGGGTGGCGGCGAGTGTAGGAACCTCAAATCATCGTGGACAACGGGACGGCCAGGTGTGAGAGTCCTTGCTGCAGATTATGCAATTTACTTCAGAGCTAAGACCCTTAAGTCTTCGTGAATATCTGCTAGCTCACAGACCGCGGAACAAAATGGAACTTCCAGTGTCGTACCTTTTCAGTCGTGGGCGCCCCCAGTGTGCAGACGACCACTTTCTTGTATAACTAGCATACCCACTTGCGCGTGATGATTTCTAGGGAGGTTAAGAGCGACTTTTCACGGGTAATAAGCGTAGCTCGGCGAAGAGCGCATGCTTCCTACTGGAGCTTCTGGGAAACTATCGCTCCCTCTTGTGTTAACATCTAGATCCGACCTTTAGGTTCCCTGATAAATGTATCTTGCGCCGAATTGTTAAGCTATAGCAACATAAGTTGGCACTATAGACCCCCGCCTCCCCGGCGATATTTGCCGTCGAAAGGATTATCCGACTTGAACAACAAAGCTCCTACATCTATCTTTTAGTAGCCGGATTATTAGCAATTCAGTCGGGTTCTTGAAAGAGGTTGGCGCAATCGCTACCAGTGTATCTCCGCGCTCCAAGACATGGTGTAAGGAAAAAGGAGGCTCCACTTTCACAACGCACTAGCCCTCACTTTCGTCTCCCGGGTAGAGAGATCCGTCAAAGCTGCAATGCTTGCTGAAAGATACAGGAGGTCTTGTCTAGCTCTTGTAAGAGACAAGACTTGGAGGGGCTAGGGATTAAGTGCAAGTGCGAGGAGCGTTATGGCTTAGTCTCGACAGCTTCAACACCGCAGCATTCGACTCATCTTGTACGCACGTCGTCCAGATGCACGACATGTGCATCTCGCATTAGTGCAGGCTATTGAGCAACGTCGTTAGAAATGCTCACTTGCTTAACGAGCTTATAATGGAACTATTGGTCCATTGAAGGGCGTGACATCGCACCGCCACGAAGTGCTACGGCTGTCAGCTTCCGAAGCATCGCCATTCGACGTTTCATCGTAGCATTCCGATCCATATGGCCGTTGAACATCAAGCCGTTCGTTCATCCATCCAATCCTCCGACATGCCACATGCTCTTCGTCTCATCATAACAACGATGCGGCCATTAGTCCACTCAGCCACCGATCCGTTCAGCCATTAACGCTATGAGCTAGATATTAAGGTCGGCCACGAGTTCATTGAAACAATCATTCCGCTCACCGTCGTTCCGTCCACCACCGAGAGAGGACAGCGTTCAGTCATCAATCAAGATCGTGTAGGAGGGACATCCGCCAGTCTGGGACTTCGCTGCCGTCCTTAAGGAATGCGAGATCATCCATAGTCGTCAAGCTCCTCGGCGCTTGACCGCGCTATTAACTGTGCGAATGATTGTAACTAGACCTGACAGGTCCAAAGTCTGCAAGAATTGCAGTGTCTTCTCTCAAGCGCTCCAAGCTGTCGCTCGGAAATTGTTCGTGTCCGAAATGGTCCCGGAGGTGTTGAAGTCGGGAGGCGTCAATTCAGAAGCTGGAAAAAGTCTAGTAAGGAACTGAAAGTATCCTGCGAGACCACGGATCCAGTTCCTGATTCTTTAGCTTAGGGGCGAGCTGCTGGCGTCGCTACCCTGTGGCAGATGGGTCTCCTGCCGAGCATTAACATGTTTTATCTCCACCTTCGTGCTGCACTCCAAGTACTGGCTGGAGGATTCTGTCTGCTGAGCGAGCCCGTATGAATGAATCTGCCTGCAGCGGTCGGGGCGTAGCCGAAGCGGACGCAGACGAGAGAGCTGGCGCAGCGAAGAGCGTTCGAGAAAGAGTAGTTGCCTATGTGGCGATTCTGGTAAGATCGGAGAGAGTCGAAGCACATCGCTCGATCGAGCTCAAAGACTCCTGGTTGGGAGCACCAAATTTTTGAGATTCTTTCCCCCTTCTTGCTCGGCGTCACCCGGGTCGGAGTAGCTTCGCCACCAAAAAAGTCATCTTTAGTTGCGTTGCGCCTGATGTCGTCGTCGATACGGGGTGGCGTCGGCATCAAGTTGCGATGGCCTTTGACCTCTGGCATGATCAGAACGGCGTCTTTGGACGTGTAGATTGGTGGTAGAGCTTTTCCTTCTGCGGGAGTGACATTAACGTAGTGTGTCGAATGTGTCTCTGCTTCGCACTTAAAATCGAATTTCGGTGTCACCGTGTCCCGGGCTTGCTCCGATCATGACGCCTAGCAATTATCCTCGAGGCCGAAGCGGGTGATTCGTCGCTAGCGGCGAGCAAGCTCCACTCAACGCCGAGAGAGTATTCCAACCTTACTTTGACTGCGGTTAGGGAGGAAAAAAGAGTAGGAATCAGGAATCTAGAATCGTTAGAGAAGAGAGTTTTGCGGTAAGTAGTGTTTGATAGATGGTAGGGAAATAGGGATACGCAAGTCTCGGAGTCTCGCAGATCGACGGGTAAGTTACAACTCTCTCCCGGCATCGCCCTCAATGCTAACAGTGAACTTATTAGGGGCGCGATTTATCACTTCGCTGCAGGCGCAAGGACGAGGTCCGCAGATAGCGGGTTCTGTGCCGAAAGCATCCAGGCAACGCCTGGCATACGGCATGGTCTGTGGTCGGAAATTGAGACGTCGAGATGTCGCTGTCTTCACCCTACGCTTCGGTAGAGCTGGAGGAGAGGAACTGTATAAGAAGGATGCGTCGTGGGTCGTGACAGACGGAGCTAGGTGAGCAGAACCGATAGTGTGGTGTAGTAGATCTGTGGTAGTGTTATGAATGTAGAATAAGGTCTGCCCGCTCTGCGGCTTTTGCATGGATAGTAGGCGTGCAATTTGCCCCTACATCTATAGCAACAGATATGTCGGCAATTTTGCTGCATTTTCATAACGAATGTAGATTGATGCAAGCTGAACATGGATTATGCGAACACCTTGTTGGTTTCATTGGAAGTCACATGTATGCAGAATGTGCGGGCGGAACTTGGAGCGTTGTGCAGGCGGAAGTTGGGGCGTGGTGCGGGCGGAAGTTGGGGCGTCTGCATCCCGCTGCCGTGCGGCGCGAGCCGGGTAGCCTCTGACGACGGAACGTTGGGCGCCGATCTCCTGCGCTATCGCAACATCCATCTCTCACGCCGCCAGACCAAACGACCACGATAACTCCTCCCTCCTCGCTCTCCAGCACACGGTACGATACCTGTCGACACTTCCGAACTTGCCGACGGCCAAGACCACTCGCACTCCCGCAAACCCGAGCGCCATCACGATCGCCGTCTTGGGTCCCTCCTGGCCAGTGGCCACCAAAAGCCTGTGTCGTTGTCACTTATCACACTAAGCTCCCAAAATTATTGCACGGTACCTCACACCCGCGATTATTCAGAAGGGCGATAGAAGATATTACATGGAGTGATGGGTCCTTGGTACCTGGCTTAGCTGAGAAAACGGGTTACTCATTTGATTCGGAAGGAATTGACCTGCTGTTATATGATAAGAAATACAAAAGTTCAAGAGAGAAGCGCTGTCAGCACAGGCTTTTCATCTTCAGATACACATCCCACAACCTCGGCACCACTGGTGGCGGCATGGCCGCGCTACAGAGCTTCTCTCGATCCTTCTCGCAGTATCGGGAGACTCCCGCTACATCACGACGACTACCAACTCGCTCCGACCGGCAGCAAAGCTTTGCACCCAGTGAGCGCCAGGATATAGACGATCTTTCCACCCGTAGCGATCAGCTCCGTTTCTTCCGTCGATGACTACGGCTTACCGCTTACGGCTGTAAGAGCGATTAGAAGAGCGAGTGGGGTATACGAGAAAGATGAGGGAGCTGAACAGGATAGCAGTACTGGCAGTGCGTGCGAATGCAGCCTCGCGAAGTAGATCTGGCCCTAGCTTTGGACACGAGCATGACTCTAGAAAGGCTCGGGCAAATTTCGAGAGCACATTTCGTTATCTGGCAGTGGGAATAGTATAACAGCTAGCAAGGCATGCTGCATAAGCTTGACAACGGACTGGCTAGGCATCTCAGGCGCTTTATATCGTAACATTCGAGTACATATCAACTTGCTTGGAACCAGAACTGGCTTTCAGTACACCCCGGTGATCTCATACAGGAGTCGAACAGCCTTCAGTGCACGTCGGTAATTCAGCTTGCTTAAGAGACTGGCAACTCTGTGGGGTCCATCTTAGCGATGGAAGTATCCATGCAAGCTCAGACCTCGTACATCTAATCTGCTGAGACTCTGCGCAGTTCTGTGTATCTCGCGGCAAGAGAGTTTCAAGGTTTCTGTCTCCTGCCCTGGCTTATCCTCACACGCACACGCGGACGGCGCCTGGACTTTACTAAGACCATAAGACGATCTCTCCACCATCCGTTCCATTGCTTTTATCATTCTTCACTCCCTGTCCGGAAATTTGAGTCCTGTTAGCTTATACCATCGTATCGCTCCATCGCTTGGAAAGGAAGAGGGACATCTCACAGTTGTCTGCTGGACTGGCTACCCGCAAGTCTTCCCGAGCATGATCTATCGCTCTGCAAACATCTCTATGTACTTCTTCACGGGCTATATCATCTTCAGTCACCTTCTAACGTTGGAAAAGCTGATTCTCGGAGGTGACCGGCTGGCAAAGGTCACTGGATACACCACGACCTTCTTTCCTGTTCCTCTTCTAGCGAAGGATTTTGTCAATTGACTCCCGAACTTCTTCTTGTCTCGATGGCTTGATTTCGAGGCCGTTACATATGCTATCTATTGGCTCTTGTGTCGCACTACATCGCAAGACCGAATGTGTCAGTCAGATAGTCCTAGCAAGTGTTACCATGCCGTAGAAGCGTAATACTAGCGTCGCTTCGACTAACAATAATGATACGGTTTCTTCTTCTTCGTCTGGAACTCGTTATTATCAACCGCAATCTGCAAGCTATGCCTTACCCGCAACCTCCATCTCAGCCTCATGGGCCCAACCTCCGCGTCACCCTTACTAGTAACCAGGAGTCGAGGAGCCGGATGCGATAAGACGAGGATATTACAGCAAGGCTGGCAGTACCATGCGTTCCACGAAATCGAAGAGCGCTCGGCGGAAGAGCTGGATCTCGATTCTGATCGGTCCAATAATCGCTCTGACCATCTGCATCGTTGTTACGAGCTTTCTGGACCAAATTGAATGGCCTCCTCGCAACAAGAGAGAGGCGGTGCTCGCGAGAAACGACAGCGAGATGCCGCCATCCTCGGAGAAGACCGCGCTTGCGGTCCTCAAAGCTGGCCAACTTCCCTGCCTACCTCGACATGCAGGCAGAACAGTACCGTGATGGTCGTGCATGATGCCGTGGATCTTCCACGATTCATGTCTTTGAACAAATGTCCGATTACCGACGACGCCGAGATTGGGCGCCTGCAAGGCGAAGTCTTTATCTTTGACGACCTTGGCTATAACAAGCTCTACTTACTGGCGGGGAACGTCTCGACAACAAGCAATCTTCTCTACACAGACCAATTCTTCCTTATTACCGATTGGAATCACGATTTTCTCTCCTGTTCACGTTGAAAAAGCACCGTTTCCTGCGGACCTCTCCGCCAGCTGGGTTGCTAGCGACTGTTGACGAAAAGCATGCTACAACAATTAGGGGCTCTTTGGTGTTGTTACCGAGACTCTACGGTCCCGCTCATCCAGGAGCTGAGGATATGTATACAGTGTGGTTCAGTAGTTCTGGTCCTTCCCTGCCAACAATAGCTGACAATACTCTATCTTTGATGCGATAGAGTGTCGTCCGCTGAAGAACATCCTCCGCAACCACCTCCTCAGCCTCCGCCCTAGAATCTGATTCAACCGTTCTAACATTATTGCCCTCGCCGCTTCTCAATTGTCACTCGCTTCCCGCGAAAGCGCCAGGTCTGGCGGAGACTGATTGCAGGCTGACTTTCAAAGCGTAGAGACTCATACGCACGATACAGGCGAGAACCATAGCAGTCTGAAATCCACATTCCGCCCGCAATCCGAGTTCTGCTCCCGCCGAGGACGATCCGGGAGTTACCGTAGGTGATCCAGGTTCCGCCTGCGCACCGTGGAATCCAGGTTCCGCGCGGCCTTTTAGCTTCAGACGCTGCTTGTTTCTGGGAATTGAATGCTCATTTCGATGAAATGAGACTGCGGAGGAGATTCATCGTCACTGTTAGCCTCAACGGACGGCAATGGATGCTGGGGTGACTTTGGCCCGCCGCGAGCGGAACGTGACGAAGGTGAATGAGTCTTGTCTTCGCTCTTGACCGGCTGAGGTGGAGGTTGCTCATCTTGAGCTTGATCGATCTGATTGGGACGAGATTGCGAGGGAGTGTGTGCAGGGGCTTCGTTATCGATGTGGGCCTGAGGATGCGAACTCTGTTGGTTTTTACATCGGTTTTGCGCAGAGCACGAGTTCTCAAAGCACGATCTCGGAGGAGGAGACTCGTCACTGCTGTTAGCGTCGGAGCGCGGCGGCGCGCGGCGCACGGTGAGGTGAGTGGGCGCCGCTGCGACTGGCGCCTTTAAGAGCTCTGGGAATGGACTTGGGCGTCTGTAATCGCTGCTCTGGTTGCCGCTGCTGTCTTGGAGACTTCAGTGTTAGTTGAGAGGAGAATTGTGCGGGCGACTCTGCAAGAGGCTGCGCCTGAGGCTCTGGTCATCCAAGCTGCACCTTGGCAGCCTGAGTCTCGGACAATGACTCCGCGGAAGTCCAAGGGGGCAAGGCGGAAGGAGTGTCACAGTGTCACTCCAGGAGCCATGCGGTGATCGTGCAATGCACAATCTGGAAGAAGCAGAACGACCCCAGGTGGGAGAGATGATAGGTTACGGTAGTAGCGAGAAAGTATCCAGCAGTGGTGCTCGGCTGATTTATGGATAGCTCGATCGTGTCGTCTGTCGCAGTAGGAAACTTTGCGCCCAGGAAGCGGTAAGAAGGATCCGGGATGTCAAAGTTTCGACACATCCAGTGCGGAGATCATATTCTCCGAGATATCAGGCGAGGGTGTATTGCTGTAGGATGTAGCAGTTCTCTGTAGTCCCCCACGGAAGATGTATGTGTGGCACAGTGGCAGTATCACTGTGGGGCCAGCTGGAAGTGTTTTCTCGGCAGGCCGCAGAGTGGCTGTGCCACGATCCGCTCGTGCAGTACAGAAGCATCTCGGCAAGAGACGAAGATGCCGGTGTCCACTCTGTAGGTGCGAGAGAAATCTTTTGAGGGCTCAAAGAGCCTGCAAGGATAATGACGGAAGCCTAGATGGCTTGGCTTCAGCATTCACATCTCGCCTCAAATCTGCAAGACCCTTAATCAAGCTCCACTTAACTGCTTTCATACTAGCCATATAGCTATATAAACATTTCCCGCCGCAATTGCGCTCACAATTTGTATGCTTCGTTTCTTCTCCGTCTTGGTAAGAAGCGAGATAGTTGGTATCGCGAGAACGCAAGAGTTTCCGGAGAGAGGCTAGAACTGCCGTCGCGTGCGAGGCTTGTTCCCGTATGCGACGGCGGAAGTTGGTTACATGCAGGGGCCAGTCAGGCCTTTGGTAGCAAGCAGAATAGAGCATCACACCTCCAAATACAAGCGAGTAACAAAGTCTGTACTCACTCATTTACCGATTGTTCACATCTCGTCACCTAAGAATGTTACGTTAAGACTTGGCTCTAGGAGACACGGGCGGAACTTGGCGTCTCTAAGTTCCGCTACCCGTAGACGCTAGGCTCCAACTTCCGCCCGTAGTAGGAGGGACCCTATCAAAAATCGCCTGTTAATAGTCTTGAAATTTTGAAGCTTAGTAAAGTTAGATCTTATAGTTAGCTTTAGGATAATCTATATAGCTTTAGCGAACGAACTCCGGCTCTAAAGATCGTATCGTATCGGAGTCTTACGCCGGGTTATTCGTTAGCGAGTCCCTCGTAGCTGTTCGATTAGTAGTAGCGTATTAACTTATCGTAATACGTATATAGTAATATTATAGGATTTATACTACTTCTTCCAATCTAGTATAGCGGAGGTTAGAGTATGTCGGAACTTAGGACTACGACTACTAAGTTCCTATCTCTCTTATATATCTATACGAGAGAATTTAAGAAACGTAGAACTGTCTAGACGGGGCTTATACAGTCGCGGACGTAATTCGTAGTACCTTATTTACTATAGTTAGGTAGGGCAAGTCTACGAGAGAGAGCTTCTATACTACTAATATATATCTTATACGGCCCGGCTAGCTATACGGTTTTAACGCTATAGCTAGTAGAGATACTACGTATCGAATATCGTATAACGTATATAATACGTAATACCTAGGACAATACCTATATATAGACTTATACCTATAAGTCCCTTACGTCGACGGAGTACTAAGGGGGGTCTCTAGTAGGGAGTCTACTCGGTAGCGACGCTAATTAAGTTATACTATAAGTAATCCGTATTTCGTAGGGTATACGCGTAGTATAGCGGGGATACGCGATAGTAGTAATAGCCTATTAAGGCCGAGTATCCTAGAGTAAGTACGAATATAGAGGAACTACGGCTTACGTTCCAACCTTATAGCGCGATTGTAAAGAAATGTCTAAGTTCCTATATATAAAGTCCTAACTAATTACCTACTATTATTCTTACCTACTATTATTATTATTCGCTTACTCGATTCCTACTATATTATATTATTAAAGTCCTCTATTATATTAAAGCTACTCTCCTATAACCTATCTTCGGCCTATTTACTCCTTCGATATATAGCGTTAAGTTTTATCGCGATTATATAGACTATCTCTTATAATAAGCCTACCTAGTATTATACTACTATTAATACCTACTTCCTCCCGCGCCGACAATACGAGAAGTCCCTACGCTACTTATCTTACGCTTCTTACTAGGCTTACTTACGACGGAAAGCTCGCGGTCGTTAGATAAGAGACCCGGTAAAACCGGTAAGGGAGAGGCGGAGCGCTCCTAGTTAAGGCGGACAGCTCGGTCGCGGCTATAGGGGCGGTTATACGCCTCGGCGTAGCCGCGGGATAAGTGCCGTACTACCGATTGTAACTATCGCGAGTATTATTATAGTTATTATATCCGCGTATATAGAAGGTATTATTATGTCCGCGCTTACGCTTCTTACTATTATCTCCGCTCTTATAGACGTCGCTACTACGTCCCTACTCGTACTTAATAATCTACCGCTTAGTATCTAGCTTCGATAAAGAGGTAGTATTAGTATAGTCTTAATCTATATACTATCCGCGATAGTAAGTAAGGCTAGGATAGGAAGCTTATAGATCGCGGCGATCGTAGTACTCGGAGGTAGGAGGCTAATAGCTAGTAGATAGCGGGCGCTCGTCGAGCGGTAAAGGAGTAGGTAGGAGGTAGCGCGTATCTCGTACCTAACTTTAACCGGTATAACCGCGCGGTAAAAAGCCGGTATTATATACGAAGGTAGTAGTAAAGTCGGACGGCGTTAAGAAAGTAGTAATCTTCTTATCGTTCCCGTATTAGTACTAATTATACATGTTAGCTAGTCCTCTAACTTCTATCTCCGTAAAATAAACTTCTACGAAATTGAAACTTTAAGTCCCTACGCGTATTTTTCGGTCGCTTATACGTAATAGTAGTCGTCTCGGTCGTCTCTATAGTCTCGTCGAGTCGTTAGGATACTCTCTAGCGGAGGATAGCGACGTCGTAGTTATACTACGAACGGTAACGCGCTCTTCGCCGCTTAAATAGAACGTAATAGCTCTACTAATAGTTCCGACGCGCTTAGTACGGTTCGTATTAGCGGTAGTAATAATACGGCGCTTAAGAGACCTACTATCTACTCTAATCTCGCTAGTCCGACGAGTAGGAGGTATACTTTCCGTAAGTATGTAATATTACTAACGAGATTTCGCTCTAGTATATATTCGCGGTAATTGTCGTATAGAGCTTTACTAGTAGTTATAGTAGTTCTAAAATTCTAAGAGCCGACGAGTTTCACTCGAGTAGGTAGGAGACCTATAACTTACAAGTAGCGGGAGAGTCGAAGATTACTCTAGGGTCTAGCTATATAACTCGCGCCGAGCCCTAGGCCGAAGCTCGGTTAGCTAGCCTATTAGCTAGCCCGTTTTATAGAAATTTAATAGAGTATTATCGAGCTAAGCCTCTTAGTAGTACTTAGACACATTAGCCTACGTACTCGATACTACTAGTAACTAATTTACTAGCGATATTACGCTATCTCTTTTTGCTTAATACGCTAGTAATTAAAGATCTCCCGGCGTATATAAAGACTCTTATAGAATAGAGGGTTAAAGACTACGTCTAACTACCCTAATACTCGATCTCGGGTACTACCGAAGCCTCGGGCCGGACCCTAGATTTATTAAGCTTTAAACTACCGATAGCCTATTAATATCCCTACCTACCTTACAAGTTCGACCGCGAATTTATAGCTACTAGTCTAGCGCTATCGACTAGTTACTAGTACGCTATCTACTAACAATATACCCTTAGTCGCTCGACGCTATATATAATAGTATAGCTAACGAATTCCGTATACTATAATTTTCGTTAGCTATAGTTAGTAGTATTACATTCGTTATATAGGAAAATCGCGATTCCTACGACTTCTCGGCTAAAAGCTCTACTACTCTATCCTCCCTTCCGTAAACGGTACGGTATAACAATCTTATTATAACCGTTACTTCTTCCTCCTACTATTAACTAGCGTAATAAATCGATTTAGAGACCTATCTATATCCGTACCCTCTCCTAATTACTCTAACCTATTTTAATCGAAACTTCGGAAGACATTACGTATACCGACGCCTAAATATCTACTACTAGAATTCGACGTATTCCCTATACTTAATACGTTTATATTGTCGTATCGTAGCGGAGGTAGGCCGTATAGATATACGAGACCTTCCGAGTAGTTACCCTCTATACTAGCCTCGAATAGATTCGATTCGAGCGGAAGACGAGTTACGACATTCTACTATAGCTAGGTATAGGAAGGTACTATTCGAGTCGAGTTCTTCTAAAGCGTTAGTATCGGCTTTAAACTCGATTTATAGGAGTTCCGTAACCCTTTCGAGCCGGAAACGCCGCTATTCTATATCCTAAGACCGGCGATTAAGCGGTACGACAATAGCTATAAGAGGAGAACGAGATTAATACGATTCTACCGTATCTTAGACTTACGGCCTTAGCTACGAGCGACGGCTATAGGGTACGTAATAGTATCGATTAGAGAGACTTCTCCTCTTATATTATCGTATGCCTATGTAACGATTACGCTACAGTTTAGTATAATGTACCGCTTCTTCCCTATAGCGGCTTAATAGAAGTAGATATAGGAATAATTATAAGGATAAATACAAGATAAGCGGAGGACTTTATATTGTTTACTACCGAGGTAGGAGAGTAGGATAATAAGTATCCGAGGTATAAGCGTCGAAGGAGATAGACATCTAATATCGTTTATATTAGGAAACATAAGCTCTATAGTACTTTAATATTAAGGCAATAAAGAGTAGAGAGTAAGAATATAGAGGTTATAACTATCGGAAGAAGGACTTTATAATCGGGCGATATTATTAAGGCGTTAGAGTACTAATAGAAGAAATTATATAAAGGAGAAGATCTATAAATAACGTAGGAGTCTCCTAGACTATAGTAATATTAATTAAGTATTCGGATAACCGGGCTACTAAACCTTATTCCTTATAATCGTCGACGAAGAGTGCCTTAGGAGAGTAGTACTCGCTTCTATATAAGAGGGACTAGATACTTATAGAGCTCTCGTAGGATCCTTCTATATTAGAGATCTCTCTTTACTAGGATCGTATATAACCTTCGAGCTATTCTCTAGCGCCTATATCGCCTCCTCCGGGTTTAAATCTAAGCGAACGACTTCCTTTACTATTATTCCGTTAGAAAACACTACTTTAATTATAGGTCTACTCCTCCTTTTCCGGGCCTTATTAGCGTTCGCTATAATGTCCTAGTAACGGAAAAATTCTAAGACTATAGCTCGCTTCGAAACTCCGGGCCCGCTTTAGGACGTATAGACGTCGCGTAAAGCGACGTACTCGTAGGATAGGTTCCGTTACTTAAATTAAGACCCCGTAGGGTCTACTAGCTCCTTAATCCTTGTCTAGTATAGTAATAACTTATCCTTACGTCTAGCCTTATAGCTTAGCATACTAGAGGCGGATAGACATAGGGTAAAGGTAGAGATTCTACCGGGATTTATTCTTATAGTTCCTATCTTGCTCTACGTAAGAATGTAACGCAATAATAGCTAATTACTAATTACTCTCGGTAGCGAAGTTACTCGGGACTACTACGTCTTTTAAGAGTAATATAAGAATCGACTTACCTATAGTATTCTAGAATCCGAGTATTAGGGGAGGATTAACGGGGGTAGGGACGTATTATAAGCCTTTTATATTACGTAAGCGCTTTATCTAGACGGCTTAATCTAATCGATAATAAGTAGGGCTTTTAATACAATCGTATTATTACGATAGGTATAGCCTAAGCTAGTTCTCGACTAGCTACCTCGAAGACTTATATACTACCCTTATCGATCTATAAACGTTTGTTAGTATTACGGAAAAAAGATTAAAGAACGTAGGCTTTAGCTATTATTAGGCGGTATCCGGGTATTAAGAGGTATACTATATCTCGATACCGATCTATAAACTACGTACTAGTAGTAATAAAGTAGATTCTAGCTTAAATTAGTAAAGGACGGTTAGATTAGGCGTTCCCTAGGCCCTAGCTCTTTCCCTTAAGTCGGCTCTTATAATATTCTACGAGGATTAATAGAAGAGTATCGCTCTATTCTAGTCGCGGAATCTTTAGAAAAGTATAGTCCGATAAATAGAATCTCTTACTCCTCCGTAAGAAGCTAGAGACTTCCCTTACCGAGAGAGGTATAGAATAAACCCGGAATTACAGACTATAGTAGACACGTTAGGAACAAGAACAAATTATAGACGAGAGGCCTCGGCGAGTTTCTATTAATCGATCTTAAGTTCGTCGTCGCTCGTAAGGTATATAGGCCGAAAGTTATAATAGCCTTAGTACTAACTGCCGCGTAAGAGGTTATAAGTAGATATATCTACGTTCCTATAGAGATATAGACCTTCGTACTAACCCGAACGAAGTATGTTAATAAGGAAGCCCGTATTCTAGCCTTAAATACCGATATTAGCGGAAGGATTTAAGAGAAACATTTAGGAGCCTATATATATTACGATAGATCCCTTAGATACGTATTAAAGAGGCAGGGACATGTAATTACTAGTAAGTAAAGACGCGTATAGTAGCAGTCCGGACGGTAGAGGAGGAAACGTTAGGTAGACCTCGGCCTATCTAAGTTCCGCTAAAGGAAGCTTAGAGAGTACCGAAGGCCTATCCCTAGCGCTACTCCTATCTACTTTTACTAGATCTCCGGGAGCGATAGGGAAAGCGTTAGATTAATATACTACCTCGTAATATACTAGACGATCTAGCGGGCGGATCGTAGAAGCGTAGCGAGCGGTAGTAAAGACAGCGTATCGCGGAAAGATAAGATTATAATAGCGATCGATAGTATAATATATAGTAATCTAGAATACAACCGAAAAGAGAACAGTAGCTACTATCTAGCGACTATTAACGTCGGCTAGCTTTACGAAATCGCTTAGCCTACTACTTCTCTCGCTAGTCTCTATAGCTACTCTATTAAGATCTCTAGAGGTACGGGTAGAACCTAGATACCCTAGGTTCCGCTCTAGCCTATTCTATTAAGAGGTATACTACTAGAACAGGCAATATTAGAGCGATAGATACGAGCGGAAGTTAGATATACTATATATTACTTATGTCTGCCTAGTATAGATTAATATTACTACATTTATATTAGAGCGGAAATTAGATACTTAAAACGTATCGAGAGGACCTTCTACCGTACCCGTAGCCTTCTATTACGATATTCTAGACTCGGGATAGAAATTTAAAGGCTCGAAGGACAAGCTAATAGGTAACCCGTCGTCCTCGCGAGTCGGAAATTAGAAGGAATTTATATATCCTTCTAAGGATAGCGATTAATTATAGCGGTCAACTTGTTAAGGTCTTTCGCTACGACCCTAGGGGAAAGATAATCTAGGAGGACTTTAGGAAGAACGAATAATACGGAGATAAGCTAGGACGAACAGATATAGAACATACGCGGTAGGCGGAACTTATTATATAGGCGCGAATTAGATATACTAAGTTCTACCCGCGAATGTTCGTATAAGCTTTCTAGGCTTGTCTCTACTACTAGGACTAGCGGTAAAGCCTAAAGCCCTCGTACTGTCGCCTAAGAAGAGCTAAGACACGGTTTATAAAAAGTAGTAAGGTAGCCTTAAGCGTAGTAAACAATCTACGTACGGGAAGGGATCTTTAGTAGAGCGGCTTATAGACTGTACTATTACCTAGCTAGACTTAACTAACAAGTTAATAACCTAAATTTACTCTCCGAATCGGACGTAGGGATCGTAATTTAGCTATCGAGGCTTATAGTAATTATGCCCTAATTGTACCGTTTAAAATTATTTCTATTCGGGAAGTAACCGCTACTCTAAAAGTTATCCTCGTTATGTCGTAAGCCGCTAGAGGTAGGGATCTTGTCGCTATTACGGGATCGGGCGCGATAGGAAGAGGAGGGAGATAGTATTATACTTATACTACGTCGAGAGGGAGTAGCCTAAGGAGGGACGGAAGAGCGAGACGAAGAGTCGTATCTACTTTCTCGCTATAGGGCGCTTTATAGAGGAGAATCCTAATTACGACGAGATAGTCCTACGGAAGGTATAGATAATAGGGAGAGAGCGGCGAGGCTTCTTTGTTATCCTTATAGCCGTCTAGCTAGTCTGTTATCTACGTATTATCGGGCCCTAAATTAATATCGCGGGCGGTAGTACGTAATTACGTAGTTTATTCCGGTAGCCGGCTTTTATATTCGAAGAGTCCGCCGTTAATACCGTAGAGATTAGGGTACTAGCCTTAATCGAGCTACCCGATCGGAAAATCTTAGAGCCTCCCCTAGGTCTCGTAGGCCTATAGTAGGATCTTATAGATATCGACGATAGTCTCCGCCTTATATAGATCCTAGACCCTTATAGGACCGAAGAAGGTATAATCGTCGATATCGTCTATTGCCTTAGTATAGCGTCGCTTATAGTTCGGTAAGGTAACGTAGAGGTCGTCGATACCGTATTATTAGATCGGAGCTTTTAATATAAGAGAAGGCCTCTTTCGATAACGACACGCTAGGGCCGCTAGATAAAGAGTCCGCTATCCTTTCTAAAGCGTAGACTGTTAGTTAACTAATCCTACGGCGTATTAGGATTAGCGGGTTAGACGACGCGAGAGGAGTGTTAAGTCTATAACTTAATAATCTTACAATATATAAGGATCACTTATATAAGGCTTAATCGGTATTAGGCTCGTTAGTAGAGAGGTCTAGTAGAGGAAGAGTAAAGCGATAGAGTAGTATAGTAACTTAAGGGATTGTATTCTAAGTAGTAAGATACTATAGTAAGTTAAATATATCGAAAGCTAGAGGCATTCTTAGTGTTCCTATATAGATTTCTAGTTCGACTAACTTGTCCTACCTACTAGCTAGAAACTAGCTATCCGACTAGAGCTCTAGTCGAACGGTCGAACTTGTTACGTAGTCCTCCTTATAGAGTTCGACTACCGGCTCCTCCCGTTAGTCGAATACGTAATACGTGACGTGCCTCGCTGTACGCGTAGGGTCTCTCTTCTATTTTACTAGCTAGGAATTCTCGAAGTAGCCTCGCTACTATTTCGATCCGTAATAGCTTCTAGATATATATAGTCTATTACTATTTTAAAATCTTACTACTTCTATTATATCTACGAGTATATCTTCATTGCAAGTTTATTAGCTAATTAGATGCCGGACGGAACAAGTGAGACCGGACCGGTCGGACGTGTGGTGAAGAACGATATCTCTCTGTCGATATTTTCTCTAGCTATGTAAACAGATGTACGACGACATCCATGTCGCATCTGCCAAAACTTTCTTTTCCCTTCCCCTCTCATCAGATCGTGACATATTCGTCGTACCATTGCGGGCCTCTATGTGCCCTCCCTCATTTTCAGACCCGATGGATTCTCATGTGCCTCTTCCGAGCATCCTCCCGGTTGAAGCCCTTGTCGTTATACTTGCACGCCGGATGCGGGCAGGCAAAGGGACGAGAGGAAGAAGGGGTCGGCGATGCAGATGATGTCCTCGGATTGCAATAATGGGCCGTCGAGGGGGTACCAGGTGTGTTGCTTGTCATGCGGCAGGAGTGATGGGTCGAAATGGCCATCGAAGAGATCTTGGTACTCTGTTGATGCGGCGAGAAGATCATCGAAGCCGCAGCACCAAGCTCGTCCATGCTCTCCATCGATATCACAACTCAAACCACGCGTGAAGAAGGGGACGGGAAAATGTCGACGAAACAACAACAACAACAGAGCAACGCCTTCCTTATCATCATCACTTGAGCGGCCTCTTTTTTGAGGCTCAGAGGAACACCTGGCAGCGTCGCCGCCATGTCGGTGGTGGAGGACCGTTTCCACGTGAGTGTGGTCACGTGATATAGCCGGCGCTGTCGCTGAACTGCTGCGGATGCACAGTGGATGCGTCCGCGCTGACTGCATGAACCTAGTGCGTGCCAGCAAAACAATCCATGGCACAGAATGGTAAGAGAACCTGCCAATATCCTCTTCCAACATCTTCAACCCAACAACTTCGGACGGACTCCCAGACGAAATGCCGCTCATTCTTCCAACTGCGATTCCAAAAAGATGCGAATCGAATCAAATCAAACGAACTGACAAATTTCGTCCGTCGCAGATTGTTCTTCCCTCTCCACAGAACCCGGAAGTGTGTGGCGACGACCATGGGGTCGTTCCTTGGTGTGTGGTGAGCAGCGCTGATGTTGCTTGAGGTCCTTTGGGGAAGAAGAAGAAGAAGAATGCATGACCTCGATTGAGGATCTTTGGCCGTGGGGAGTGCTTTTTGTCGCTCAGGTATGTGGAATCGCAACGTTGGTATAGCAAGAGCGGGTGTTGGTGCATTGGAGATACCTTGCTGTGGCTGCAGTCGGGGCGCTCATGTCCTTACTTGGAGAATTGGAGAGGGTCGTGTCTTCGGGATGCTCTGTAGATCCTGAGTCCAGACCCTCCAGTTGTGAAGATGTAACTGACGAAACCATGGACAAGCAATCATCGTCAGTCATTGCATCGTCCCGGAAAGATCGATTCTCATGTTTTGTAAAAGAGCGAATCTTACAGTATTCTTGACAAACTCGACTCCTTCGTGACCGAGAGCAAGATCGAGCTCATGAGTGTTATCCAGAAATGGCCGAGATTTCCAGAACAACATCCAGTCTATCAGCAACAACAAACTCCTCGCCTTCGTGGCCATCATCCTCTGACATGTCAGTCCGCTCATTCTCGCCCCCGAGGTATCTAGTCTAGTCATTAATGCTCATCAAGCTCCAAAGAAAAAGCTTCTCTCACATGGTTCATATGTCCTACTAATGATGGCGGCGGCCTCATATCATCTCTGTTTTCTCCTCGATGTTAAATATCATGGCGTCGTTCCATGGTATTTCCAATGCTCCTTGATAATGGCGACTACATACACTTCTGCCCATGCCATGCCATGCCATGCCTTTTGAGACAAGACGTCGCAGGATCGCGGTCGCCCGGAGTACCTACCTTGGTAGTGCAATATTGGTAGATCAAACAGAAGGAGCAGAATTACTGCACAAGGGCACAGTCCCTTTAAGCATGCAGTAGGCAGCACCGAATCGAATGGGTTGAACGAGTCCCCATGACAGCGGCGGGGAGCATGAACTCGCACTGGAAGAAAGAAATTCGCATCCGGAGAAGTTTGCCGCGACGCTTGAGAAGAAGAAGAAGGGCTTCGTGTTGGATTCGCGCCATCTCCTGAAAAATTGCTATGTTCATTGATCGAGGACGCCTACCCAATGCTTTCCCGCATAAGCCAGCCGATGCTAATTCACATCCGTGCCCTCCCTGGTAGGTTCATCGTCCCTGTATCTCTCTGCTCTCTTCGCGGCCCCGTCATCGCTCGCTACTTCTACTTCATCATCCTCTTCGTCACTGCCAAGGTCGAACATCTCGGCTTCGTCCTCGGATCCTTCTGCAAACGCATCATAGAGCTCCCCGGCCCTCTTCTTTCTCCGTCCTGCTCCACCGTTGGCATACCCGTTCCCATTAGCCAAAGGAGCAGATTCATCGTTATCGTCGTCATGATCGACCATCTCGAACCCGTAGTCGTCGCGGTTCATCCATCGCTTCTTGCGGCGCATGTACCATGCCCATACCCCCAACCCGACCAGGAAGAGCCCAATAATGGCGATTGCGCCGTATATCCAGACCTGTGTGCGTTTGCTGACGCCAAATGTTGGGAAGGGGTGTGGGAGGAAGTTTCCGAATCCGGATGTCGAAGTCGCCGACGGCTCGTTGACTTTTTCATCCTCGGTTGGTGTTCCAGTTGGCACGGCGCTGGTAGGAGCTGGAACCTTGGAAGGCCTGACTGGGCGAGTTGGGAGGTCGGTGTGGGTGGGCTCGGGGTTGCCTTCACCTGTAGGCGTAGCGAGACTAGTAGTGTGAGCGGTTGTTGTAACGGTCTGGATCATGTCGTGATCGTCATCATCATGCTCTGTCGGGATTGGCAGGAGTTGTTGCTTGTCTCCGTCAATCGATTCTCCCCAGATCTTGAAATGCCAATCTGTGAAGACACCAGTGTGCTCGTTGACATTCGTGTCCTTCACAATGACAGTCCATTTACCGATGCCAGTCTCTCCCCAATGCGCAACGCTCATGAAGGTCCAATCGACGTAGCCTGCGTTCGCGTTGTCGTTGCGTCTGGCAGTAGCGATGTGACTGACCATGCCAGACGGGCTCTGAAGATCGACGGATAGATCACCGCGGCGGGTGTGTTCGACGTTCATGGTCACGGTCACATGCTCGACTCGCGCCACGTTCGCGTCTTTGAGCATCTGTTCAGTGACGTCAAAGCTTGAAGCAATTCCGGTCTCGCCTTGAGGGATGGCATGTTTGACATGAAGCCAGGGACTGAAGAACCATGCCTGCGGCTTCACGTTCTTCCATGTCTTGGCCGCCTCGACAAGAGCCCAAGCGTCTGCCTTGCCATAGCCAAATTGGTGACTGAACTCTTTGCCCATGGCCGTATTCATCTGATACTCCGCAGGCTCGGTTAGCTTTACGGCAGTGATGACGGTAAGCCACTGAATATCTCTCCAAGTCAAATTCGAATTGACCTCCAGCATGAGCGAATAAATACCAGCAACAAGAGGTCCGGCTGCCGATGTACCTCCATGGTTGATATAGCAGGTATTTGCGCCGACGTCGGTGGTATGGATCGCATCTCCAGATCCGGAGGAGTAGGTCACAACCAGTTGCGCAGAACACTTCTCGCTGTAATATGGATGCTTGCCCTTGCGGTCGATTCCGCCCACCGAGACGGAGTAGATGCTATTGGTATAACCATCAAAGTTGCAGTTGTCGTCATTCGCAGCCCCATTACCAATGGCGAACACGAAAATACTTCCAAGTCCACCTCTCCCTTTCTGGATTCCGTTGACCATCGCCCTCCGAATGATGATGCCGGGTTCTTCCATGGCTTGGCCGTTGTCGGGGGGACCCCAGGAGCAAGAGTATATGTGATTTTTCTGATATTCGTAGTTCATGGCGGTCGCCTCGTCTGCGTCGGAAATGACCTTGCTGAGGATTCTGCAGCCCGAAACCTTTCCGTCATAGGCAACGCCAACACCGCACACGTTGTTCCGCACTGCACTAATCTCACCAGCACAGCGAGTACCATGTTTGTCGTCGGACAATCTGGGCTTCGGATCTGGGCCAGGGTCATTAAAGTCCCAGCTTCCTTCTGCGAAGTAGTTTTCCCTGAGATCATCGCTGTCCATGTCCACACCGTCGTCCACAATACAGACAGTGCTGCCCTTGCCCGTGATTCCCTGCTGCCATACGCCAGTCACGTTGATATCATGCCCAACCTCCACCATGTTGTGCAAATGCCACTGCTCCTGAAAGATGGGGTCTGAAATACTGAGATTCTGCGCAATCTGCAAGCCTTCCTGAATAGCTTTTGCATCGCCGTGAGGAACGCCAGTCCCAAAGTTCTGTCGCTCTTCAATATACGAGGGAGGAACGCGCTTCTCTAGCGGGAAGCGCTTGTGCAACTCTTGCTTCTTTGACAAGAGCACATTGTCGAGAATATGCGGCTGTTCGGCGCCTGGCTCCCGTTTCCTTCGCCTTTGCTTGAGACTCTGCTTCTCTGTTCGAATATGGTCGTATTCATGTTGTCTTTGGTGTGCGCGGAAGATATAGTGGTCCTCTAACTCACCGAGACGACCATCGTAATCAAGACCGAGGTGTCTGGAGACCTCCTCGGGGTTGACGCCTCTTCTCAGGTGAACGGCGTAATAATCGTGGGCGTCGTAATCTCGTTTCTGCACAGCAATGGCATCTCGCGCGGAGAAGAGTAGGATGGGCAGCCAATTCCACCACTTCATGGCTGCGGGTCGATTCAGAAGGGGCCGCCGACCAGGTCGTCGAGGGAGAGATGCGGTTGTGGGGACAGTCGCGTGCGCATCACCTGGGAGAGGAACCGTACATTATATCATCAGAGTGCTATGCTGTGCTATGCTGTGCTGTGCTGTGGCCTCCTGCGGTGTCTCGGGGTATTGTTTGGTATACGTGGTGAGATGGGAAAGTTCGGGGCGTAGTTCGAGAGTCTTGTGATGCTTGGCAAGACCTCCAGCTGGCTCGAGTTTCGACGTGGACGGCGGACCCCTTCCACTAGCCTGAAAGGGCCCGAATAGCCTTCTCGGCTGATCTTCCATCCCGAGATCCCGGCTAGATCCGTCCTACCTGCCCGCCGCAGCTTGATGGGTCGGTCAATCAATCTTCATCAATCTCCATCGAAGCTCATCAAACTCCATCAAGCTCCATCAAATCCTTGACCGAGAGCGTCTGTGGTTCCGAGGCTAGGTGAGCCCATTCAATAATGGACACTTCAATGTTCGACACGCAAACTCTCACATGTCGACGCCCATCCACCGATTCTGCCCTGATGATCCTGCAGCATGGCCACCAGTATCCGGACATCGGAAAGGCTTTGCCCGGAGGCCTAAATGGGGCCTTGCGTGCAGCACCTCATGCAGCTTCCAGGTTGCCAGCCACTCTTGAGCCCGCAGACCAGCATTCATCATCACCGTCACCTCGACTTCCTCGCCTACATGTATACTACTCCCTAGCCACCTTTCGTGCTTCTGCAGCGTCCGAGCGTTGTGCTTTCTGCTTCTCCGTCCTCCTGCAGCTCTCTGCGGCACTCTGCGGCACTCTTCTTCGTGCCGCATGCACGAATCGCTTTCGGTAGCTCGCCAGCTCCATATAGCTATCAGCTCCCGCACATCACAGCACACCACAGCACAGCACATCGTCTGTACCGGCCCGGCGCTTAACAATCCTTCCATTGCTCCAGTCGAATGGCGCACGATCGGAGACAGTCTGGGTTGTGGAACCGCAATCCAGAGACGGGCGTCTACGAGCAAGTTCCCATACCCACAGCCCAGATCCAACCCAAAGGACCATACCAGTACTACGAACCTCCTCCACGCGGCTACGAAGTCCCGCGACGCTCATTCTCCGATCGATCTGCCAACCCGAAGCCGAATCCGAACGATGAACCCCTTGTGCCAGCCACGAACGGCGCCATTGTACACAGCGAGTCGAGGAAGCAGCGTGGCATTGACGCTGCGAAAGAAGCTACCCAGAAGCTTCCGGATCCAATAAGAGACGATCTCAACCAACATCCGGATTCGACATCTGATCATCTGCCCAAAACGAAACGCGTCACCGAGGCCAGGCTGCAAGGCTCTGCCACGCGACAGCCGCCATTCAGAGGAGATTCGGACTATGTGCCCAGCAACATCCGTGCAAAGGCATGGAGTCCCGATGTCGTCTCTCCTGGCACGCGTACGCAAGCTCAGCCAAGCTATTTCCCACCCCAGAAGTCACGACAGACGAGCAACGCGAGCAGCATTTCGGAAAGCGTAAGGAGGGGATCAGTACCCGACCGTAGCCCTTTGCAGAGCTTGGAGTCATGGAGCAAAGAAGAGAAACGTGCCAGGGTGGAGCAGGCTGAACACAAGGCACGCCAGAGGAGCCTGGCCGGCGCCGAAACTCCAAAGGGCGAAGGCCAGGTCTTGCGCTCTGGGACTTTGCGGAGTGAGAAGGAGCGTGTTGTTAGCGACAGCGCAACAAGGCTACCCAGCCAGAGAAATGCTCGGAGGGAGGAAAGGCGCCAGGTGTCAGATCCAGTGTCTCCGGACCCGCTGAGTACTGCCGAGAAGTTCCACACTGCTACGGCCGCTCTACGCGATGGGAGTGCGCAACAGAATGGGCCTCCTAAGCAAGCAGAAGTGCAACCCGGTCTAGGCCACTCCGCCTCGACTCGTACTTCCCAAGCGTCGCGTGACGTGCGCGCAAATGACGCGGTACAGCGCTCTCGCTCAGATGCTGCTCCACGAGGCTCGACTGGTCCTGAGAGATCGAAGTCGGCTAAGTACCGCGCAAGAGATGCGGGCTTCGCGGGAGCTGCGGCAGCCTACAACACTGGCCCTTCTTTTGCAGATCACGATGCCTCCGCTGCTGCGGAACGTGGCAGGGTTGCATATGAGCGCCGAAAGGCCTCGATGCCATACAACGCGCCCGAGTCGCGCGTCAGCCCCACCTCTCCCGAAGGCGACAGAGGCAGCGCTGGCGTGGGGAGCACTGGAAGCAGAAGAGTACAAAAGCGTACACAGCCGTCCGATGAATACACTGCCCGAAACCAACTCCAGACCGATCGAGCCGGTGGCACAGGTTCAAGATCAGACCGCAAAGCAGCAAATGCGTTTCAGCAGCCGGATCCAATTCCGCCACGATCAGTCCATAACCCATCTAATGACCTCGTCAAATACTCCATACCACCTCAGACGGCTGGTGGACAGCAAGCGAGGGAGCAAGTACAATTTGGCGCTGAAAATCCGCACGTCGCTGAAACGGGGACGCATCATCGTTTCAACGATCTCTTCCATCGCTCGGGCCATGAACCTCGTGCTTATCAACCAGCCTCAAAACCGCTTGAGGACTGGCGAAGCGCAAGAACCGCAAGACTGACTGCACAGGACCTCGATTTTGACCATGGCGTCGCAGCTGCTCCACGCAGCGACCAGCACGATGCGTGGTGGGACAAGAGCCATCGTCGCACTAGCTCAGGTGGCTCTAGAACTGCTACGAGCATGCCGCAGTACGACGGTCCATATGAGGAACAGGCCAACGGGTTCCAGCCAAGACTGTTCTTGAAGTGTGGACCTCTTTTGCGGTACACTGGCATTCGCAGAGAGGCTGCTTCACAGTCACGAAGCGGACGATCTGACTCTTTCGTGGAGAAGGAGATTTGGCGTGGAAGTGTCATGATCGTGACGGAGGACGACCAGTCCGACTTGCATTCAAGCCCAGTGCTCAGGCTGTTTGCTCAGCCAATGGACCTGCAACAACCACCTTCGTGGGAAATGCTGCAGACTGGGCAGGAGATGCCACCTGAGTACGAAGATCCCATTGCTGGCCAAGTCAAAGTTTCTCGTACAGGCAGAGCCTTGTACGTACGTCCTGTGCACGATCTACCCGGAGACGTCGATCTCAGTCGCCGAGAGAATAACAATGGACTTTACGCGGCCACGCGCACGCCAGTTTTGGGTCCACAGACCAGCGTTGGGCCTGATGGCCGTCAAAGCCAGCACATCACGTTTCAAGACAAATCTCGTATCAAAAAGCGCGACGGCGAACGAGCTGGACGATATCGCGAAGTCAAAGCCGTGCGCCTGCATACTGAGCGACGTTTCACCTTCTGGCGCTTCAATATCGAGGTCGAGCTTTCCAGCAAGCAGTACAGAGTCGCATACCGCATCAACAATGGTCCGGCCATCGGCTTCTGGGTACCGGCAAGGGGTGAGACGATGAACATCATGTTCCACTCTTGCAATGGCTTCTCTCTTTCGGTCGATCCTACGAACTTCAGCGGTCCTGACCCGCTCTGGCGCGATGTGCTGAACCGACACCAAAGCCGCCCATTTCACGTTATGATTGGAGGTGGTGACCAGATCTACAATGACGCCGCGATGAGGGACACGCAGCTGTTTAGAGAATGGCTGCAAACCAAGAATCCGGAGCACAAACATAGCGCCGACTTCTCTCTCGAACTACAGGACGAACTTGAAGAGTTCTACTTTCACAGATACGCAATGTGGTTCTCGCAAGGCTTGTTCGGAATGGCGAATTCTCAGATTCCCATGGTCAATCTCTGGGACGATCATGACATTATCGATGGATACGGCAGCTACCCGCACCACTTCATGAGCACCAGGGTTTTCACAGGGCTGGGAGCAGTTGCATTCAAATACTACATGCTATTCCAGCACCAGAGTTTGGCAGCCGAGACGGAGAAAGAAGAGCCGAGTTGGTTGCTCGGCAAGAGCCCAGGGCCATACATCAATGAGTTGAGCAGGAGTGTCTTCATGTCTTTAGGCAACAAGGTTGCTTTCTTGGGGCTGGACTGCCGAACAGAACGTATGCGTGACGAGGTCCTCAGTCAAGCGACTTATGATGAGGTTTTTGAGCGATGCCGAGCGGAGATTTTCAAGGGCCAGACCAAGCATTTGATGGTTTTGCTGGGCGTGCCTATCGCGTACCCACGTTTGAACTTCTTGGAGAACATCTTGACGAGCAGGTTTATGGACCCGATCAAAGCAATTGGCAGGACCGGCGCGCTTGGCGGATTTGTCAATAAATTTGACGGCGGCGTTGAGATTCTGGATGATCTCGATGATCACTGGACCGCAAAGCACCACAAAGCGGAAAGAAATTGGTTCATTCAAGAACTACAAGAGCTAGCCGCGGAGAAGAGCGTCCGTGTGACGATACTGGGCGGTGATGTCCACCTTGGAGCGATTGGTCAGTTCTACAGCAACAAGCGACTTGGTTTGGCCAAAGACCAAGACCATCGGTACATGCCCAACGTCATATCATCGGCCATTGTCAATACACCTCCACCAGTGATGATGGCAGATGTCATCAACAAGCGAAACAAGGTACACCATCTGGACGATGAGACCGACGAGGACATGATACCCATGTTCGGCCATGATGTCGACGGGAGCCGCAGAAACAATAGCCATCTGCTGCCCAGGCGTAACTTTTGCATCATCAGCGAGTACTTTCCAGGCTCTACGAGGCCTAACACTCCTGTGCAGGAGAGGATCGAGCCTGGCACACCAGCATCGGCGACATTTGGGGATGAAATGCTGGAACAGCGCGAGCCAAGAGATCGCCGCTTCCCACCTGGTAGCATGAAGAGGACTATGAGTCTTACTCGAGCACCGGCAAATCTCGTCAGGAGGCTATCGGGTAGTTCTAAGAGCCGCAACCCACCAGTTTCACTGCCACTAGAGCATGCACAGCCTTATGATGCTCATCATGCTGGTCAACAACCAGTTCCCAGTGCAATGAAGAGAGCCAACAGCTTGGGTGGGCCTAGGTCAGACTTTCGGCCCAGTGAAGATGCAGTATCTCGGCCTACCTTCCATCGCCGCCCAACAGATTTTTCCATCAAGGAGGCTAGAAAGGCTGCCAAGGCTGCCGAGCTTGGAGGAAATCTGGATGGTCGTCAACCGGGACATGTTGACCTTGAAGGCGGCTTGGACGTTTCGCTCTGCATGGAAGTTGACCAACATGATCCTTCAGGGCGGACAGTGCCGTACCGTCTGCTCGTGCCAGCGCTGTGGTACGAAGGTTCAGGCAATCCAAACCCGGAGAGATTTAAGAGCCAGCGGGGAAGCCTAATGAGAAGACTAAGATGGAATCGCAAGAGGGAGGCCCACACTGATGGGGAAGACGAAGATGGTGTCTGGAGCGGCAGCGAAGGCTCCCGGACACCAAGTCCTGATAGCGCGACTAAGATGAACACGGAGATGAATGCTGCTCCAAACGCCATGGGTCTGACTGGTACTGGCAGGGGCGCATATCGGCCGAACACGAAAGTCGAAGCGCCTCCTGGCGCTCCCCAACGAGCCAGTATGGATGTCAACGGCACGAATGGGTATGCTGTTGGTGCAAGGAATGCCACGCCTCGAACGATGAGCGGTGGGAGCGGCTATGGAGCGAATGCCGCACCCCCGCATCACCATCCGGTCAATGCGTACAATAGAGGATATAACATGTCCTCGCCGCCTATTGGAGACTTTAGTGCACACCCAACACCGCACACCACACAAGCGGTGCCAGGGTCAGCCAGCGAACGCTACCCACAGTCTGGATATCGCCGCACCAGTGCGCCTTTGCCCTCCACGCAATCGCGCAGTATGCCCCCGCAGAACGCTCGAACCGGTAATGGAACGTATGACGGGTATGATAGCGAAGGCAGCTTGACGTCGTCCGAGTTCTACGACGATGACGAACTCGACGAGAGGAGAGCGAATGTCCCAGTGAGAAGAGGCAATAAGGTTGAAGAATTCTTTGGTTTTGGCAAAGGCCCCGGATCGCAGAGACGTCCGGTGCAGCAGGAACGCCCGGCGCAGGTTGGCGAGACAGGGGAGATGGGCAGGTCGAAGAGTGTGAGTAAGGGAGGAGGATGGAAGATTTGGAAGTGATGACGCTGCAGTGAGGGACGGGGGACGAGGGTCGATTCGGTTGGGCAAGCAAGGCGATGGTTGTTGGTATGGTATATCAGAGCTGTGAATATGTATGTATGTATTACGAAGCTGACGATATCATCGAGTGAGCGTTTTTTTTTTTTGAGCGGATTAGCGTTCGAGCATATTGGATATACAGATTTTAATGGGCGAAGTGAATGAGTACAGCTTCTTGGCAGATTTGATGATCATTCTCGACGGGCTGCTAGTACCGTCAGTCAATACGCTCGCTCTTCGACTACTACGTACGCTCTTGCCCTACTTTCCGACGGCATTCTCGGCAAGACAGTACCGTGGACATGTAGTAAGCTCCTACTCTACCGAAATGCCGTAATACGTCTAAGGTGAGAAATCTCCGAGCGTAAGGTGATAAGTCCCAGCATGATTTCCTACACTTCTCTACCTCATATCTAACCTAGCGTCTGTATTCCCTGCTATAATGGCGTCCTATTAACAAACCGGAAGATCATCGTCGACGGCTACTACTACCTACTTACTACTGATCACGCGCCATCCGAATCGCTGTTGGCATGCATTCTGTTCTGCTAGGGGCAATTTTCGGGAAGACAATGGATAACATTATTCCGGTGTTGGATTGGGAAGACGCTGAACACTGTTACCTACCCAAGGTAGTGACTCGCCAGCTCGACGCCAAGATTCACAAGCCAGCCAGCCATTCGAAGCTTCCGGCCCCGTCGTCAGCAAGCCGCGACTTCGCTCTGTCGTCATATTTGTTTGGTACGAGCGCTTTCCGGGCAGCAAGGTGCGTATCATTCATACGTCGACAGCTTGGATGGAAAAGGCACGAAGAATTGTAACATAGTGCAGCACCCCTTTGTATCAACCAAAGACCATCCTGTTCATACGCTATACAAGAAATCCATCAAGAGATTAAGAAGCTCTTACATTGCCCATCATCCTATCCCATCATCTGTGGGAGGATCTAAAGCTTCGACTTCGCTCCCTCAACCAATTCCGCACCGGCGCCAGAGATAGCCGGCTTGCCAGTCTCCTTCACCTTCACTTGGAAAATGACGAGATTACCTTCCTTCCACATCTCGGTAACAAGAGTCTGTCCCGGAAGAACAACACCCGCAAACCGCACTTTGATGTTCTTGAATTGTCCATACTTCTTCAGGATAGCCTTGCCGGCAATACCGAACGAGCAGAGACCGTGCAAGATGGGGACATCGAAACCTCCAACCTTGGCAAAATCAGGGTCAACGTGGAGAGGATTCCTGTCACCGGAAAGTCGGTAGATGGCGGCGAGTTCTTCGCTTGTCTTCTCCTCCACGACGGCGTCGGGGGAGCGTTTAGGTGGGTTGTGGACTCTGCTGGCGGCACCACGGTCCTTGCCGTTCTTGGAACCGCCGAAACCGCCAGATCCTCGCACAAAGGCAGTTGATTCGTTGTAGAAGATCTCCTTTCCAGAGTTCTTGTCCTTGGTGATGCTACCCTGGACAACGACGGCAGACTTGCCCTTATCCTGGACCTCGACAAGGTTGGGGTAGGCGACAAGAGTGGCCTCCGTGGGAATAGGGAAAGAGCGGATTTCGAGGTACTGCTCGCCATGCAGGACCATGTTGGGCGAGAAGTTGGGCACAATGTCGGACAAGGAGTAAGGAGCCTCGGCGTTGAAAGGTGGGATGACACCAAATGTTGGGATGGCTTGGAAGTCGTCGTGGCCTTCAAAGACGAAGGGAAGATCGCTGCGCTTGGCACCAATACCTAAGTTGTAGAGGATGACATCGCGCTCCTCGTACTTGAACTCGGTCCCTTCGGCCTTGGCCTTCTTCGCGGATTCGATCTTCGATACGTAGTCATCATCGGATGAGCTGTCATCAGAGCCGCTGGCACGGTTGCTGAAGTTGCCCATGATCTTGTCGTTTGCGAAGGAAACATCGTGCGGGTTGTCGGCGCGACCATCCTCGAAATTGACAACCTTGTCCCAAGCAGCCTTGACTTGCTCTGGAGTCAATTCGCGATCGACCGGAAATTGAGCGCCGCCAGCTCTCTGCCATCTTGTCTCACCAGCCCAACCAGAGCCGCTCTCGAAGACACGACCGGTTGGCTCAGCTGGCATCTTGTCCGAAGCCATGATTAGGACAAGTGGGACAACGTAGTCTGGCTTGAAAGCCTGGACCATCTCCTCGGGCATGATTGTGCGAGTCATGTTGGTGCCCGCGTTTGGTGCAACGGTGTTGACGAAGATATTGTACTTCTTGCCTTCACGAGCGAGGGCGCGGGAGAACCCAAGAATACCGCACTTGGCAGCAGCGTAGTTCGCTTGACCAAAGTTTCCGTCTGTAAAACAGAGTCAGTTACAAGCTTCAGACTATTATTTGTGAGACTCACAGATTCCAGAAGTCGAGGTGGTGTTGATGACACGACCGTACTTCTGCTTCAGGAAGTAGGGCCATGCAGCCTTAGTGGTCTTGTAAGTACCACGGAGATGGACGTCCAGAACCTGCATGAACATCTTGTCATCCATATTGTGGAAGGACTTGTCACGAAGGATTCCGGCGTTGTTAATGAGAATGTCGACTCGGCCAAAGTTGTCGATGGCGGCCTTGATGACCTTGTCGCCATCCTCAGCACTGCAGCGAACACCGGCTGCCTTACCACCAAGCTTCTGAATTTCCTGAACGACCGGCTCCGGGTCTGCAAGATCGTTTACCACCACGGATGCACCGTACTTGGAGAGGGTCAGGCAGTAGCTTCGACCAAGACCAGCTCCACCACCGGTGACCACCGCGACCTTGCCCTTGAAATCAAGCTCTTGTGCTTTTGGATTCGCTGGAAGTTTCTGAGCATCCTCGAGAAGAGCCATGAAGTCATTTGGTCCAGTTGGATACTGCGGCTGTGAGAAGTCTTCGATATCCTTCCACTTTTGCAGGAGAGCTCCAGGTGTGAAGCTGTCGTCTGCTCGGAGGAGAGCACCCTTTGATCGCTCCCACCTATACTTTGCAATGTGACCACCGCCAAGCTCGAAGATACCACCAGTCTCGTCCGTGTTGGAGGAGTGAGTAAGAACGGCCACAAGAGGCACGATCCATTCAGGCTTCAGGTTGTCCAAAACCTCCTTTGGCATGACAGTCGCGGTCATTCGCGAAGCAGCAATAGGCGCGATAACGTTGCAAAGAATGTTGTACTTGACACCCTCCTTTGCCAGGGCCTCTGTGAATCCAACCTGGGACAGCTTGGCTGCCGAGTAGTTGCATTGTCCAAAGCTTCCAAACAGACCGGCTGCAGACGCAGTGCTGATCAATCGTCCATACTTTTGCTTGCGGAAATATGGCCACGCAGCCTTTGCGCACTTGTATGCTCCGATAACGTGCACCTTCATGATCAGATCCCAGTCCTCATCCTTCATGTTCTTGAAACTGATATCCCGGAGGATACCAGCGTTGTTTATCAGGACATCGATGCGGCCGTAGTTGTCAATCGCAGTCTGGACGATCTTGTCTCCGTCCTCAACGCTATCGTAATTGGCAACAGCGTTTCCGCCCTTGCTCTTGATCTCGTCGACGACCTTCTGCGCGGCCTATAGAAATCACATTCAAGGTCAGTCTCGTGGTGCTGGCATCCATCGTTTCGAGTCTCCGCTCGACTTACGGACTGGCTGCCACCCTCGCCCTTGAAGCTGCCTCCGAGGTCATTGACGACGACATTTGCTCCTCTGCTGGCGTAGAAGAGAGAGTATGCTCGTCCGAGACCACCTCCGGCTCCGGTAACCACGACGGTCTGGCCGTCCCATCTTAATTGTTCGCCCATCTTGGAATGTGTAGAGGAGGGCGAGGAGATGGAGAGAGAGAGGGTTGGGGTGTTTGTGAGGGAGAGGAAGAGTGTATTGTAGCTGGAGAAGACCACCTAGCCTGTGTGAGCGAGCCCATGACCTTTGCTTCTCGGTTGCTGTGTCTCTTGGAGAGACCGAGCCGAGGTAAGACGTCAGCACTCAGCAGGGCACCACACTGCTCCCGTCGCGCTGTGTTCCACTAAAGCACCGTGGCTTCTCTCGAGTCCATGGGTGGATGATGCCTGTTAATGGGTACATCTCTGTGCTCCGTGCTCCAGAGTCTCTGTGTTTGCTCGTGGATGAACCGCTGTCGACGGGAAAGGCTCAAGCCGGAAGCTTCTTTTCCCTCTTCACCATCCTCGGATCGCAGACATCATATCGATGCTGTCTATCAGCATTGTCACGTTTGCCGGTCCACTACGATGCTCCTCTTCTCGATTTTGCAGTGTGTCCTGTTCGACCTTGCCCCATTGCCGCCGTGGATTTCGGCGTTCATGTGAAGCCACCTCGCACCCACGTCTGCTCACGCGGTCAGGAGCCGATTGGACAGGCGAGTATTAGGCTCATCGTTCTTCCTCCCGCGGCGTTATCACATGCAAATCGCCCTCCGCCTCCGGCTACGTCAAGAGACATACTGAGCCTTCCTTACTGCTGGCGCCATGCCCGAGATCATTGATGACAAGTCGCAGCACTGTGTCCCTTTCATCCTTGAACGCCTACGGCTATACCGGGAGCAGTATGAGAGTAGACACCAAACCCCGCCCCCCTTCTTCCTTGGATTGAACGGCGTGCAGGGCGCAGGCAAGACAACATTGGTAGGTGAACTGGGTACACTTTGTGTTTCTTCTGTGATGGAACTCCTTTCCACATACCCGCTGCGCGCAGACTGATCGCGAGATCAGGTCCAAACCCTCTCCCAGACACTCTCTTCCCCCCCTCACAATCTTCCCGTCGTTGTCCTCTCAATCGACGACCTCTACCTTCCTCACGATCAGCAGACCGCGCTTGCCACATCGCATCCCGATAATCCGCTCGTACAACACCGAGGTGTGCCTTCTACACATGACGTGGAAACTGGAATACAGCTCTTCGACGCGCTGCAGAACCGTAAGACGGACATCAGGATACCTAGCTACGACAAGAGCCAGTTCAATGGAGCAGGCGATCGCAAACCCGAAGGCGAATGGGAAACGGTCAACAAGGCTGGCGAGAAACCGGTCGAGGTAATCATATTCGAAGGCTGGTGTGTCGGATTCAGAGCGTTGAGCGAGGCTGATGTAGAGAAGAAATGGAAAGAGGCTAGAGAGCAGGCTGAGAAGAACGATGGTAGCTATATGGGGAGATTGGGGAAGCTTAAACTGCAGGACGTGCTCTTCATCAATGAGAGGTTGAGGGAATATGATGCGCTGACAGATCGATTTGGTGCCTTCATGCACATGTGAGTGGTCTGCGCTCAATCCCAACGATTCCGAGTATGCTGACAGTCTTACGGTGATGCTGAAGACACCATGTATGTCTATCACTGGCGAGAGGAGCAAGAGGCGGCTATGAGGGCGTCCAAGGGAACTGGCATGACCCAGGAGCAAGTCGTGAATTTCGTGAACGGCTGTGAGTATTTCATACTGCTGAGATATGCTTCCAGCGAGCTGACTCGAATACAGATTATCCATGTTATGAGTTATATACTGATGTGCTACGGAATGGTATATTCGGGGAGGAAAAAGGCAAGCAGCTTCGCTTGGTCGTTGGCAAGGACCGAAAGGTGAAGGAAGTGCACAAAATATAGCTGTAGCATGCTCTTCGATCCATGAATATATCAAGTTCGAATCTAAGATGTATCTTTGTTTCTCACTCGGAGCATTCTTTGTGCCTGAGGCCGATGTCGGATGACGTGCTTGGGCAGAATCTGAAGCCCGAGGCCGATTGTTCCCGGTCAATCAGCGCCAGCCAGACTCTCACGCACACCTCGACCTGCCGGCTCTGCACTCGACCTGCCTGCAAATATAACGCCCACTGGGGAGAGTACGCAGAGTCACCACTGCTTCTCACTACACCTGACCACCACGAACTCCTCCACCACACAGACTTCGCCCACCATTCTCCCCAAGTAGCACCTGCCGATAGAGGTCGAGAGTCCTCTTCAAAAACTACTACCAATCCCCCCTCACCATGGCCGCCAATGGCATCCCCAACAGCCTCGAAAAGATGAAGCACCTCGACATTGACGGGCACGAGCTCCCGCCCTCGCCCGCTCCGTCGAGCCCTTCCAATGGCCGGCGCAAGTACGCCCTCGCCACTGAGCTCGTCTACACCGAGAGCAGCGACCAGTACAACGCCAGCAGCGTCCCCATTTACCAGTCTGCCACCTTCAAGGGTGGCCCTGGTCAAGAGTACGACTATACTCGCAGCGGCAATCCCACCAGAACCCACCTCGAGCGTCACATGGCCAAGATCATGAATGTGAACAGAGCGCTGGTCGCGGGGTCGGGTATGGGTGCACTGGATGTCATTACGAGGCTGCTGAAGCCTGGAGACGAAGTTGTCACGGGAGATGATCTGTATGGCGGCACCAACCGGTTGCTCACGTACTTGAAAGAGAACAATGGAATCACCGTACACCACGTTGACACCACCAACTTGGATGTCGTCAAAACGGCAATCACGGAGAAAACAACCATGGTGCTGCTTGAGACTCCCACCAATCCTTTGATCAAGATCGTGGACATCAGTGGTATTTCAACCATCGCTCACAACGTCAACGAGAAGACCATTGTGGCAGTGGACAATACCATGCTTTCGCCATACCTCCAGAACCCGACAGACCTGGGTGCGGATGTTGTATACGAGTCCGGCACCAAGTATCTCAGTGGCCATCATGATGTCATGGCCGGAGTCATTGGGACCAACGATACCGCTCTCGCCGACAGGTTCTACTTCATGATCAACTCAACCGGCTGCGGGCTTGCGCCATTCGACAGCTGGCTTCTGCTCCGTGGAGTCAAGACTCTCGCTGTCCGCATGGAGAAGCAGCAAGCCAACGCAGATGCCATTGCACACTTTTTGGAGTCCCACGGTTTCAAGGTTCGCTACCCAGGCCTCAAATCACACCCACAATACGCGTTGCATTGGTCTCAAGCTCGTGGCGCGGGTGCCGTGTTGTCTTTCGAGACCGGGTCCATTCCACTCTCGGAACGAATTGTCGAGTCCACGAAGCTCTTCGGCATTTCAGTCTCTTTTGGTTGTGTCAACAGCTTGATCTCCATGCCTTGCCGCATGAGTCACGCCAGTATTGATCCGGCCACTCGCAAGGAGAGAGCGCTTCCTGAAGACATTATCAGGCTGTGCATCGGCATCGAGGATCTTGACGACTTGAAGGACGACCTCTCGCAGGCGCTTGTTAGGGCTGGTGCGGTGAGGCTGACGGAGCATGGCTTCCACGCTTTGAGTCCAGGTGAAGTACTGGGCGAGACGGGCCGTACGACACAAGTCGTTGACGAACCGTAACCTCGATACTGTCGTTAACGAACCGTAATCTCGATTTTGATAGCCATTGGCAGTCGACAAAAGCAACTTGCGATATCCATGACTTGCTCCAAGAGCTCCCATATCTCATCATCACTTGACACAGTTTGGTCGACTTCCTTTACTTTCGAGCACGGCGTTGTGCCATGCGCAGATCTGATTCCAGGATATGCATGTGGGGCCAAGTATTGTGTGATGGCGTCCTGAGGCTGATGGTGGCCGGACCTCCGACTTCCAAGCAACTAAAAGCGTAAGCATGAAGAGCTTCGGTCAGCACGACTTGCACGAGTCTCCTGACGCCGCGATAGGGAAGAATGCCATGTTCAAAACTCAACAGAGCAAGCGGTGAACGCAATCGCAATTGAGTGAGCTTTTTCCCCTTCAGCCCTTACCTCGTCCTTGATTCGGTTTTCGCCGTGAGCTGACGAGCGTGAAGAAGCAAAAAGAATAGAAAAAGCCGCCGGTGAAGCAGAAAGCCATTTCTGTACAACGCCCACGGACCTCCTCGGCGTTTGGTGGTGAGTAGATTCGGTCTCAGCCAATCATGTGGCCTCCGCGTTGGGACATCGGTGCTTGAATCCCTCCTTGGGGCGTTCTCGGGCTCCGGGATCCTTCTCAGCTTCTATACAGCGTCAGCGTGTGTCCGAGGTGTCCGAGCCCGGTCGGCTTGTTTCATTGTCTCTTGATGGAGGATGGTGTGTGGTTGGCATTGGGTGTGCTTACATATTAACGATGAAGGGTGGTGTGCCGGCCTTCCTCACGACTTGGAGTGTTTCTGCTTGTCTTTGAGAACTAAGAGCTGAGACTGACTTGACATCGTCGAAGATCTCTCTAGAGGAAGGCTATCATTGAGTTCTTGTATCCTTTGAACACGCTTTAAAATGCCCGAGAAGCACAAGAGACAGCCTAGGCTGAAGGATAGCTGTGATCGTTGTTCGATTGCAAAGGTCAGGTGTAACAAGGAGTAAGAGCTGCAATCATTGACACGCAAAGCGTAGCTGACAAAGTATTGATAGCAAACCCTCATGTTCAAGATGTCACCAGAAAGGCCTATCGTGTGGCTACAGCTTCTCTCGTCGAGCTGGACGACGAACCACCACCGCTAGCGTCGATCTAGGATCCGACTCCTCTTCTTCGATGGACATCGACGAGACACCATCACTAACTTCATCGCCTGATCTATCTTCCAACGGATCCGAAAAGGACGAGCTATTCGACGCATGGTCTTTCCCAACCTCACATGTTGCACCATCAACCTATTCCGACGTCTTCGAAGATGACCTCTTCCGCATGGCGAACGGATCCTTTGGCCAAGCATTCCCTTCCATACCACCACCACCACTCTCAGAACCTTCCACTGCAATGGATTCAGTACCTGACTGTCCTCCCTTCAACAACAACAACAACAACAACAACAACAACAACAACAACACCGACACAATCATCCCACCCGAGCCTTCCGCCCCAGCGCCACTCATGTCCCGCACCTCCTCAACGGGCACCACCGCATCAACAACGACCAGCATCGTCTCCTCCCACGCCGCCGACGCTCTCCGCGACGAACTCGCCAATCTCAGCGTCTTCGCCGCCAGCATGTCCCGGAAATTCGACGCCATCGTTCGCTCAAGAATGCAATACCGAGACGTATACAGCGAATTCGGCGTTCCTCTGGAAGAATTTGAGGCGACGACGGAAGGGGGAGGAGGAGGAGGAGGAGTCGCGACGCCTGATTTGAGTGAGTTGGGCATGTCGTATTGTATTTCGGAATTGAGGCGGAGGTTGAAGTGGTTGGAGCAGGACGTGGAGAATATGATTGTGGCTGGGGGATAGTCAGAGAGAGAGGTGGAAGGCGAGGAGTGGGAAGGCGTATCTTTTTTTTGACTGGCTTGTCCGTGTTGGACATGGAGACCGAAGGCACTATTTCACGTTTGCGTGCGCTATCTCCTGATTCCAGCTCTCAAGAAGGAAGGCTTGACGAATACACGCAAAAGAGTTGCCGTCAATGCCGAAGCGATGTCGTTTAGGAGGTCGTTTGGGAGCGAATGGTATAAGAGATGAGACGACAGCTTCAAAAGCTTACAGAAGCCTGTTGCCTCGGGCCACAAGATATGAAGGACGACCGCCCCAGGAATTACTCTAACAATCTACTCACTCAGAGTCTCAGACACTTCACACATAACTGACCAAATCTACGCCAACTTTGGCTGCTTCACATTCGCCCGATGCGTCTTCGACGCCTCCGAAAACGTAACCCCCTGCTTGATATCCCTGGCCATATTCTCATCAGCTTCCACCTGCGAGGAGATCAAATCAATCACTTCCTCCGCCAAGTCCTGGGGCAAGCAGACCACACCGTTCAGATCCGCAATCAGAATGTCGCCCGGGTTGATCGTCGAGTCTTGCTCTTCGCTGTTGAAGCGAACGGGAGCGTTGACTTCGCTCACCCGGGCGACTTCTTGCGGAGCTGTAGTCCCGACGTCGCGGGCGAAGACCTAACCCGATCTCAGTTATTATCTGTCTCTCTATCTCTCTCTCTCTCTCTCTCGAGATGGATGCTTTGTCGATAGAGGGGGCGAACTCACCGGATACTCCAAATCCCGATGTTCCTGCAAATCCCTCAACCTCCCATCGATAATCGTCCCCACAGCGCCCGAAAACTGCGCTCTCGTGCTCATCAACCCCCCATAACACGCGTTGATCATCTTCGGCGGCGCGGAGATAAAAACCACAGCGCCTTGCGGAATCCCATCAATCTACATTTTTGGTGAAACAACTTTTGTTTAGCTCACTCCTGATTACATCCACTTTTCAAAGGGATCAATCAAAAACTCACATAATGCCCCCCTCCTCGACTCTGCTTCGGCTCCCTCTCATAGTGGTTCCTCACGTATTTCACCGTATAGGCAGGCCCGATGATTTTGGTAGATCCTTCTTGCCTCTTGGGTGACCACATCGTCAGCCCGGGCAGGAAGCCTCCGTGGGGCACTTTGAGTTTCGTGAGAGCGTCGGCGACATCACAGCTAGACATTGAATCAATACAAGAATATGCAAGACGGGGAAGCAAGTGAGGAGTGGTGATGGTACCTGGTGAATGCTTCGAGTGCTTTGACGATATTCTTGACACTCATCTTGCCTGGACAATTTGGTGGGGGATTGATTGGAAAGAAAGAAAGCTGGGACGAGTGTCAGCTTGATCAACACCATGCGATCGTCCGATACATTCACAGCATTGAAAGACTTACCTCGATGAAGAATAACGTCGTGCAAGATAAAGTCAAGCCGTGAGATCAGAAGGAAGCAGCGAAGTCGGCGTTTTCGGCACATCGGCAACGGGACAGCATGTGAAACCCTATCCCAAGAAGACGCTCACCTATATCAGACAAAGCGAGAGAAAAGCAGGAAGTGGAACCCCAACTAGCTCAAAACATATTCTGCCGGTCAAAATGCCACGCTGTCTAAACTCGACGACTGTCCTAGTGTTCCATCATCATCAGCCCTCATCACTCAACAGCAAAACAACCTGGAACCGCCCTCGTCACCTCTCTGCCCTACATGTATCTATCTAAGAATTCAAGTAATTCCTGATAGCGCTCTGCAGCTTCGCATGTCCCTCCCCGAGCATATGCGACAGATTCTCGATATCATCTCCAGCGGTGATGCCGAACTTTCTGACAAAGTCCTTGGCGGCACTCTCAAGATCACCATACTCTCCGCCTGCCACCTCCTCATCCTCAGGTCTGCCGAAGTATGCATTGGAAGAGATGGAGGTAGCGCCTTCGAAGCCTTGCAGACGTGACTTGGCTTCAGACTGAGCGTTAGAGTCGAAGGTGCCGCGGCCGAAGAACTCGTCAGAAGAGATGCCCTTTTGCGTGCCGAATTTCTGGCGGGCAAAGCGTTCGGAATCATCTGTCTCATGTCAGTATTCACAAAGCAGAGGCGAAGAGCACTAAAGGCGAATCACCTTCAACGGGAGCAGCTCTGCTCGTGGATCCAAAACCCACAGCCTTTGGTGCGGCAGCCGGCTGCTTGGCACCACCAATTTGACCGAATCCAAGTCTCCGGACGCCCATGCCCAAACGCTCCATCTCGCTGTCGCTCCTTTCCCTTGGCTTGGCAGTTGTACCAAAGCCACCTGCCCGACCTGGGCTCAGCGGCGTAGGTTGGTGGATGGTAGAAGCAGAGCTGTTTGGCTGAGAAGCCTCAATCTTCTGTTCCGAAGGAGTCTCCTCATCCGGGTCGTACCCCAAGCGCGTTTTTCGCTCTTCCTCTTCGCGCGCTTTTTTCTCGGCCTCGTCAAAGTCCAGCGCACTGGCATCCACCTTCTTCGCACCCAGCTTCGTCTTCTTTGCGCCGAGAATATTGGCCTTAGGCTTGGAGGGAACAGCCGTCCTGCGTACGGCCGTCGAAGAAACTGATCGAGCGACTGCGGGTGTTTCAGTCCCATCACTCGGCTTCAGAGGCGATTTGGGCCGTGCAGTGCCGTTTCCATTGACGTTTGCGTTGAGGAAGGGAGAACCAGTGCGCGCTGGCGTGCCAGTACGCGAAGGCGGGTTGCTTGGTCTCTTGATAGCTGGCTTGTCCCAGGAAGAGAAGAAGTCATCTGAAGGCTCCGCCGGAGTGCTGGTTCCCGACTCGGGCTTGCCATCAGTGGCATCCTCTACAACCACTTCGTTGGGGCTCCTAGAATTCATGTGTCAACATCTCCTCTGTCTCACACCCCGTGTTCGTTGTATCTCACTTTTTGATGTCCGCCTCGACTCGCCTCGCCAGCTCATCCTTGTACTTGTTCGCCGCATTGCTCGTGTACTTCGTCTTCGGGTCTTTGCTCGCCAGCGCAGCGCTGCCTCCATGTGACTGGAAATACTTGGTAGCGCTTTCGTTGCCGCCGACCTTCATTCGGCGCAGTTGGTCCCATTGCCATTCTGCAGATCACAATCATCAGCACAGCCAATTCCCCCCCTGCACTTGAGATGGGGGCTTCAACTCACGATCCAGGTTCGTACTTCGGACAAAAGAAATGTGCACGCCCAGGTTCCGATGATTGGCAGAGCAGTCTAAGCAGAGATAGATTCCAAAGGGCACGGATGACCAGGTCGGATTCTTTGCGCCGCAGTCGAAGCAGATCTTGTTAGCTTCCTTGCGCTTCAGCCTCTCGAAGATGCGGTGCGATTCGGTCTTGGGCGCGAGGGCCGCCATCTTGACGGACAAGTATGCGTCACCCGGATGTGTAGCGGGATGACTTGCTGTGGAGAGCAGTGGAAGTGCAAAGGTTACGAGCGGGCGATGTCAAGAAATTGGACAACGTGTCTGAAGTGTGAGACGAGGAAAGAGAGCCGCGGAAGGCAGGTGTCCCTGAGTTCAATTCAGGCCGAAATCCCTTCTTTGTCAGGCATCAATAAGCCCGCACTCGACCATCTCTGTTCTACCTACACCGCTGGATAGAACATGCATGACTTGAAATCCCCGAACGGCTCGAGATAGTATAGACCGTCAGCAGTCGTGTACACGCGCAAAGAAAATGTGGCCGTCTGGTTCATGTTAAAAGATATGGTGCTCTACCTAATGCTTTTCTACAAATCCCGACCCTCAGCTCCCAAGAGATATGGCTTCCCCTTCCGTGCTGCTATTTCAGCTGCAGCCCTCAAATGGCTCAAACCATCTCTCTGACCGGGGGCTGCGTGTTTTGTGTTCTTAATCTGTTCTAAAGCAACAATTGCCAAGCTCTACGGATGCAGTCGCTTACTGCGCAGAGCTTCTGGTCGTCCTCTTGTTAACCTCCTCCTTGGCACTCTCAGCTCCACTTGCGACCGCATCGGCGACCTGCTCCTTCGTCTTTTGAGCCTGGTCCTTGGCCTGCTGAGCCTTGGCCTTGACCTGTTCTTGACTGGGAGCGTTCTGTGCAGCCGCGGCGCCACCACCAAAGAGAAGGACGAGGAGGGTGACGAGACCGACGCCAATGACACCGGCGACCTCAGGGACAAACTTGATGGCGTCGATCGGGTTCTTTTGGGCGAGCTCGATGAAAAGGGCGGTCTTCTCCTTAACGTAGAGAAGCGGGTCATCCATGAAGACAAGGTCCAATGGAGACTTAGGGTCGTCCTTCTTAGCGGGAGCTGGGTTCTCAGCCTTCTCGACTTCCTCCTCCTTTGGCTTCTTGACGTCGAAAGTCTCCTTGCGGAAAGCGGCGGCGTCCTCGACAGAGTGACCAATGTAGATGTTGTCGAAGAGGATGTCCTCGTTCATGGTCCAAAGCTCGAATCCGATCTGCGGATCAATCGTCAGTACGAGTGTTGCAAACAAGAAGCACGCGGTCGGGAACTTACAGCGCCAATCGGCTCGAAGTTAGACGGGGTCTTGTCCTCGAAGTAGTCTGGGTTGGCAATCTTGCGAGGGGCCCACTCGCCCTTGTAGGCTGGGTTGTCAATGAGAGGAGCGGACCACTTGCCCTTGTAGGCTGGGTTCTTAATCTTTGGCTTCTCCCATGGGCCACAACCAGACACCTCGTCACACTTGGGGTTTGGAACCTGAGGAGCGATCCAGTCACCGTCTTCCTCGTCATCCCAGTCCTCTGGCTTCACGGCTTCTGGGTCAGGAACGGTCTTTGCCTCGTTCTCGAGCCAGTCCTCGGGCTTCTCAGCAGACTCGTCAACAATCTCGTATGGCGCATCCTCGTCCCAGTCTTCGGGCTTCTTCGCCTCTGGGTCGCGGATTTTGGGCTCGTCAACCCAGGTGTCTGGCTTCTTGTCCTTGGGGTCATCAATCTCCTTGGGGGGAGCGACAGCTGGGGTGAAGTCCTCAAGGAGAGAGCCGTTCTTCGCAGACTTGTCGTTGATCAGAACCTCGAAGGTCTGGTCTGGGCGAACGATAAGAGTGTACAGGTTGGTGAGCTTGTTGATCTCGGCAGATGGAGCGGCGTTCATGTGCTTCTCCTCGTACTCGCCGGTCTTCGGGTTCTTGTGACGGAAAATGAAGTGGACCTTGTTGGTGGCTCCGCACTTGTCGGGACCAAACATGATCATGTAAGGAGAGGCGTTGGAGAACTCCTCGGACTTCAAGGCCTTGTTGTTCTGGAGAAGCTTCATGTAGGCTCCACCACATTCGAGGAACTTCTGAAGCTTGACCTCATATTGTACAACGAGGGTCTTGCCCTTGTTGTCGATTGGCTTGTCGAAATGGGCTGAAATGGCGTGGTGAGCAGCCTTATCCTTGAGGACGAGACCCTTGTCGCCTTCGATGCCCTTGTAAACAGTGGGCTCTTCGACCTCCCACTTGCCAACGAACTGCCATTCCTCTTCGGTGTTCTCCTTCTTTGCATTGGAGTGCTTCCATCGGCTGTCCCACCCGTCGGTAAACTGCTCGAGGAAGGGCGCCTTCAAAGAGGTGGGCTGATGTGGCCGTCAGCTTGAGCTCTGTGGTCGATGCTCGTACTTCTGGCTCGACTTACTGTAAATGTCGGAAGCTCGACGGATGTGCTCGTTGATGAGGGCTCGGCCTCAGTGTCGTCTGCGGTAGCGAAAGCTGCATAGCAGCCAAGGGCAAGAATCGCGGAGGCACGCATGGTGGGCGATGCGATGCTCGCAGCAATGAAAGAACAAGAGAGGTGTTGTTGTCAAGGCAAGGTCTGGAGGGTGATGCAGGTATTAGAAGATTAAAAGTGGTGGCCGGTGTTGTATTTGCAACGTTGCAAGAAGAACGACGACCTGAAGCTAATGTCCGTGCGGCTGTCCGTGCACCAACGAGCTCCCCACACCTCCCTGAATCGGTTAGAGCCGACTCTCACATTCACCTACCCAGTACCCACCCTCAAGGTATTAATTTATGAGCACCAAAGTCGGCCGTTGCAGACGCCAAGTTCCCTCTCCTAACCCCAGACAACCACCACAACCTCAGGCAACTACAACCTCAGATCAATTCAGAACCACCAAATTCGGGGGTTACAGACCTCTGGTGACCATACCCTTGACAGCCGGCACGAATCCCAAATCGCCCAGCACAACCCTGACGGTCGCCCACCGTCCGCCCACGCATGAAGCGAAGGTTTGGCAATACATGTAGACAAGGATATGATTGGTAGACCAGCAACGTATTTTCATTTTACGACTGAGGTGTCGCGCTCGAAGCCACGACTACAGCATGTGGTAAATGTGTTCAAGCGCTACATCAATCCCGAACGCCGCACTGCAAGCCAGGGCTGTGCGACTATATGTTGGTGCGGCTGGACATCTAAAAAATGATTCCGTTCACGAGGAAGGCGCATCCTTCGAACCTTTTTTGCTGCAGCAGACGCTTGCAACCCGGAGCCATTGCAGAATAGCAACAATTGCGTCGATGGCTGGCTAAAGGAAATGTCCACAACACCTGCCCTACTCAGCACCTCATTGAAGCAAGTTCCCCGCATCAAAGGAGAGGCAAATGGCCGAAGTGATACACTGCGATCGCACCGTCTGTGGTACTATGAACATCGAATTTGCATTATCCCTTTCAAGTATGACACTACGACATAAAACACTTTCGCTTGCTGCTCTGCTCTGGTGGTATCAAACTCAAACTACGGCCAAGATCGGAGAAAATCAAAAAGCAACCGACAAAGTAAATGGTATCATTACGCGGCGAGGAGTCGCATAGCTCAAGGCGTCCGTCACGTCTCGAGCCGCATCGCGGAGTTGTTGAGAAATATCTCGTGGTCGAGAGGTGCGCTGAACGCTTGCAAGTGTATGAGGTGTTCCGTGTTGCCAGAAATGACAGCAGGAGCGATGCGATTGACCGTTCTGATCACTGTCGTGCGGCATCCATGTTGCCAGTAAGTTCGGCAACACGTGCCTTGATGCGGGCAACGCGCGATTCAATAGCTACGAGAATGTCAGCTCAGGTCACATATACAGTTCCATGGGTGGGCACTCACTCTCTTCTCCGCTTGTCTCTCCATCATCTGTTCGAAGGCTCTGGCTTGCTTTGCTTTGCGTGCTCTGGTCTTCGCTGGGTCTTCCAACGTCCTCGCGACGCTGAGCCGCCCGCTTGTGTGCGTTCTCGCGAATAGTAGCCCAGCGGTCTTGCACGACCTCAGTATCCTGGTTGTCTTCCATGGTTACTTCAGACTCGACGTCAGAGGCAGGAGCATCGAAAGGCAGCATAGTCGCATCCTCCGTCGCTTGCGGATGCAGCCTAGCTGCGGCAAGAGTGTTGAAATGGTGCTGATTTAGCTGTGGAGATGGTTCCTCAGAGGTATCGTGAGGCATCGCCGACGGCATGTCGTCCATCGGGCCCTGATCAAAGCGAGAGAACTCTCGCTCGGCCGCTTCATGCTCGTGAGTACTACTGCGAGACAGCTCCGCGGGCGAATGATCATGAGCGAAGTTTTGAGCAGTGACAGTGGGCTCCTGGGCAGGCATTTCTGGCTCAGGCTGGCTAGCGACGGCAGTAGTGCTTGTCATGGGCGTGGCGGTGGGTTTCTTACGCATTAGGGAAAGGCGACGGCCAATACCGATCTCGGCCGGACGAGCCAGGCCGTTGCTCCCAGGTCTTGGCATGTCCAAAGAATCACCACGGGTGCTTTCTTTCTTCTTGCCGAAGAGTTTACGAATGCCACCGCCACTTTGGCCAGCAGGCTTCTTAGACTTGCTGCTCTCCTCGGGGCTAGTCGCTGCTTGAGATTGCATGGCTCGCGCAGCTGCAAGGGCCGCTGCGTTTGGCTTCGGCGTCGTCGGTGACGCGTTCGAGTAGTCATTTTCCGGAGCTCTGAAAGCCGGGTGTTCGTCTTGACGAGGGACAGGTTTCCGTCCCATCTTTGGCCCCTTTGGAGATGCGCCAATTTCCTTGTCGAGAGCAGTCAATGACTCCGGTGCCGTGCGTCGTACCTCGGGGGATGGCGCAGCCTCATCATCTTCGTTCTGTGTAGATGGAACATCTGGAAAAGCAGCAACCGTGTCCTGAATGCTCGAAACTCGGAAAGACTCAGGCACAAGGGACTCGTTTGACGCAGGCTTTTCGTCATCCTTCGATACTGGTGGCAATTCGCGGTCGTTGTGCTCAGATGGGAAAGCTGGTGCTGCGGGTGATGTTGGTGGGACAGGCGTCGCCATCCCACTGTCTCCAGCGGGATTGAGTGACGAGATGCGGCGGAGGTCCTCTCGAGACATTCCCTTTCCGGCAAAAGAATCGCCGAGATACTGAGCCCGAATCGTGCTCTTGTCGTAAGAGCTGGCCCACTTCATGGCAGGCCCTGCCTCACTCTGCAAGCCGAGAGTCAGCATGCTGTTAGTCTTGCTGGCTTGACCATCGTCGTGTCTGCCGCGCCGAGCGGCATCAGGTTCGGGAGTCTCCTGCTTCCTTGATGTCAAAGCCCTTGCCGCAGCCTTTATCTTTGCTTGTTGGTCCGTCGTGATGCTGGTCTTGCTTGGAGTAGCCGAAAGGGCGCGTTGAGGCTGCTCTCGAGAAGGCTGCTTGCTAGTGGAACGCTTGCGTCCCAGTCTACCACGCTTGGTAAAGCTGAATATGCTTTTCTTGGGAGCAATGTAAACGCCTTCAGTCGGATCTGGAGCAGCGCCTTTGACCTGCTCCTCCATGATGAGCCAGCGGCCGCCCATGATACTCGTCTCGATGAGCGCACATCTTCCAAACACAGCTTTGCGAGCAGAAGGCTCCTCGCCGGCCAAACTCGTCATCCATACCCACCAGAAAGCATCGTCCAAGGAAATGTTGGTGATCGCTGCGAGCTCGCCGGGTGCGAGGTTCTCATCGTCGCCTGCAAGCGGGCTAGGAGACGTCGAGCCGCTGCTAATGGGAGGAAGAACATGCGCAGATGGGTATAGCAATGCGGGAGATTTGGCAGAGCCATCATCAGCGAATCCAGAAGATAGAAAGTCGGCCCATGAAGGGGTCGTGGGTCGTCCAGCATCAGCGTTCCTCGATTGCGGTTGTTCCCGCAGCCCCTGACCGACAGTCTTGGTGGATCCGTTTGTGGGTGACCTCTGCGTCAATGCCTTTTCGTCAATGTCAGCGAAACCCAGATTCTGGAAAGCCGTCCAGGACTCTTCAGGCTTTCGGGCTGCCTGTCTTGAGCGAGCCGCAATGGATTGGTTCGCCGAAGACACGGCGTACAGGACACGCTTGCATTCATCCGTCAAAGCGTCGATGGGATCCTCGTATTCGGAATACTCGCGCAGCACCCGATCGCGGTCCCGATATTCGAAATGCTTCGCTCTACGAAGGAGCGCGAATGGCGTAGGAGAGACTTGATCGACAAGCATGACCACGCGCGGCGTGGCCCGCTGAAGTAGCGTTGGCGTTTCAGGGGGGTATTCAGTCGAGGCTACTAGGGCCTGCAAGGATCGAGGTATGCGCTCGATGACGTTCATGGAGGGATCCGTGTCAGGAGATTGAGAGCGCAAGTACGCAAAGAACAGATGGCTGGCGGCATCTGCTGCAGCGGCCCAGGACTTGTAGCCTCCTTCAAAGCCATTGCCGCTGTCGGTATGCTCGAAGGCCCACCAACCAGCCAGTCGGGAGACCTTGCGTCCCGTCAATCCATTCATCTTGCCATGCGCGGCGACCGCAGCAATCAGGTCGAAGAAGTCGAAGATAACGCTCCTGCGAGCCTCGGAATCGGCCCCAATGGGTATAAAAGTGTCGAAGGCATTACGAGCCAGGTTGGCCTCCTTCTCACCAATTCGAAATACCTCGTACACGGGCCAAGACACAACTCCATTGGGCATGCGACTCCAGCACCATTTCAAGATGCCGCACAACACAACAGAGTCCGTCAGGCGTAGCTCTTGCTTCAACCCGTCACCGGTGTACTGAGAAGATCGCTCGGCGTTCGACTTGTAGAAATTGCGGATAAACGCGCGCGCGCCTTGGGGATCGGAGTCAGGGCGGAAAGGGAGGAGGAGGAATGGTGCATCGAGTGCTTCAGCTGGGAGGTTGTCAGTCCATAGCCGCAGTTGGAAAGTCCAAGTGTCAGGGAGTGCCTACCTCGCGACTTCATCTCGGCCGTGCAGACGTTGACCAACTCTTTGATCTCCTCGGGCACGATCACGGTGCTTTCCCAGCGCGACTGCCATCTTGTCTGCTGTTTAGGGGCGGGAGCGGTGTCAAGGTCGCCGAGTGTCTTGCCCTTGGATGTCGGCTGCGCTCCCTTATTCTTAAACCGAGAGAACAGCGGCATCTCGGTGCTTGCGGAGTGGTGGTGTGGTTCCTGCCTCTTGCTCCCGGAATCGCGATTGTTGGTCTACCTTGCTTCGCGACTGCGAGCTCCTGAACGATCGGAGCACGCGACTGCCAGGGCCGATGAGATATAGATGCTGCGACCTCAGACTAAGTCGAGAGAATGGCGAGCCAGAAGGTGTGTGGCCCCGGCACAGAGCGATAGGTCGTTGCGATATATCGGCTGCCTGCAGTGCTTCTGACACGTCAAGTCGCGTCCCTGAGAATCGGCTGCAGGGTGTCCGCGGCGGGTGCGAATAGCGCTGACGACTCCCGACTCCACACCAGAGATTCCGAGAAGAAGAAGAGAGGGAAGGTGCAGTAGCGATGCCAGCGCTGCGGCGTGAAGGAGCGACTGCGGTCAAGAAGACATGTACAACAATGCGTGGACTGAGGGCAAATGGGAAGTCTGGGAAATGGGGGCATCTGTTCGTCGAGGGGAGAGAAACGGGGACCGTGCGCGCCTAAAACCCGACCTTAGCGCCTGTTCATCATTCGGAGGCCAGTCGGCAGGTCTAATACTACTTGCAGCGGACGATGCCCGAAACAAGCCTGCCAGAGCGCGCCGCACGCTCACGGTCGTCGCGGAACTGCTGTGCGAGCTCGTCGTCCGCGCCGCCGTCCATGTGGAAGGCCCTCTCTGTCCTGTATGTGTGTATTTATGTTTCGTATGCAGGGACATATCAAGAATCTGTGCCAATTTCCTATTATGTGGGCGACGGGTAGGCCGGGAAGGCCCGCCTCCAGGAAAGTGACGTTGTCGCACATCCAATCTCTCTCCTTTTCTTAGCCGACATATCTGCCTCGTGTTTCTACTGGAAAGCGTCGCTCGTGCACAACATGGCCATCAAGACCGTATGATGTTGGATGCATCGCGGCCATTTGACTTCCCACGAGGGCCTGATTGAAGGACTGCGCCTCCTACTCATGGCTGAAGGCCCTGCCCGCGCTTGCGAGATTCGTCAGACCATCCACGAAACGGCCGTAATCTTGGGCCTGTTCTGAGGCGCGAAGAACGGCGTACCGTGGTACCGATTTCGTGTAGCATTGACTGCAAGAGCCTCGCTTGACGGTCGCCTGGTCTAAATACGGAGCATACGTGGTCAAGATGGGATATGCTGCCCTATTAGGACGCGTGTAAGAACGAGTCACGGCCAGCTGCTAAAGCTCCAGGAAGGATGTGGAATAGAAGCGAGCTGTATCATCCACGGGAATAATGCTCCAGGATGTGCTCCAAAGCTCGCAGAAGCCTCGTGAGGAAACGAAGAACATCAATGTACACGGGAGTGCGCACAAAGGAGGACTTCACATGTCGATGATGCGGATTACGTCACTCCTTACCGCTACACTTCGACGCAGGAACCATGCGGGCTTGAACTACTGTATACCAACAGATTGGATCCTGGCAGAGTCAGTGTCGTACTCTGCTCTGTGACTCTTGCACAAACTTCAGCATAAACGAATCCACCACTAAAACTTTGCACGACGTTCATCAAAATGGTCAAAGACGACGAGACTGTCATCCAGTAGGCTGTATCCGGGGATACTTCCTCCAAGTCAATGCTGACGGACGCATTCCAGGGAGTTCAACGAGCTCATCAACATGAGTGCTGATGAGCTGCAAGACTGGCTCGGTCGCGAGGAGTCCACGGGTGCAGGCTGGGACAAAGACGACGGCTCCGGGGAGACCATCGGCCACGACAGGTAACCGAGCTTCCACGGGCATGCTCACCATCTTCGCTAAAAAGCATTCTCAGTGGTCGCAAGATTGTCGCCATCTTGCAGAAGAACCCCAAGAAGGATCCAAGCCAGTATGACGAAGAGGACATCCCGCACATGCGCAAAGTCGTCGCGTATAACAAGCGCCATCTGGCCCAGGAGGGCAAGGCGAAGCAAGACCCCAACAGCAAGAGCGCGAAGAGCCTGAAGAACTGGGTATGTCTTGCCGCGTTCGTATCCATTTAGCGGACGACTACGACTGACTGAACACCAGGGCCACGATCCTCAAAAGGCTTGAAGAGCTGCATCAGAACGGTGTGCAGCGGAATAAGAAAGAAGAAGAAGCATCCTATAGCTTCAAAATGTAAAAAGAAACAAGTTTCACTCACAACACGTTTTCTCTCCTCATACATGCATAACATGTATGCCACCTCTATACGGGACAGGCCTAACTCCGCATTTTCACATGCAAACTCCTGTCTAGTCTCCATCCGCACTCCACCTGTATAGTACCTACGTACTCTGATCTTCAGTTGACCGTATCAGACGATTCCATACACCAAAGAGAAATACTCATCCATTGATCCACGAATCGGCGGTAGAACGTTAGAGCGTAACTTGCTCGCTCGCTCGAACCCTCTCCTCCGCGACCACTGCGTTGCCCTCGACGCGTTCGCCCTCAGAAAATGATCGATCTCCAGTTCATTCTGGTCGCAGTAGACAAAAGCCGAGAAGAGCAAGAAAAAGCGGCATGTAATAAGCAGTAATCACTTGGACGGCGGTCTATCAGATTGTCCGGACAGAGACTAGAATAGCCGTGAGCCTCCTCTGGCGGAAGTGTGGCGCTAGATCTCCGCGACCAGGGAGGTGAGAGCTGCATTGCTGCAGTCAGCTATCTAGCATGATCGCGAGCGCATCGGATGCGGAAGGGCATTTGCGGACTCCGTCCTTCCACAGGCGAGCGGAGATGGAGCAGTATAGGAACCGAGTGCAATCCCTCCCATCTCGGCGTCGTGAGATGTCCTACATTTGCTGCATGGATGATCGTGACCGATGCCTGTCATCCAGCAATTTTGATTGTGCGGGTGCTGGGCGGGATGATGGGCTTCCAAGAAGCCGTGATTGGCGATCCGCTCCGCGAGGGCGTAAGCTTGCGAGGCGGGAGCGTGGTATTGCCCATTTCCGAATGCAAAAAGTCTTGGCTCAGGATTGATCGGTAGTGCTTGCATATCAGCGTGGCGGCTCAACAAGCTCTGGCTGGATGGGCGTCGCGGCGTGCAGGCAGCATGCGTTCCCGCGAAGGTTCACAGGGGATTTGCATACATATCTTCGTTGGATTCATCATTACAGTTGTGGCGTGCGCGGATGGGCTGTGGGCTTCGACGGTGAGAGCAAGCAGGTTTGCGCGTGCCTGGTGCGACTGTCAGGGCAAGGCAGGTGGTCTTGTGCTGGCGTGGTGACGGGTGAAACACTGAAACACTGAAACGGTGTTGGCGAACTAGTGAGCCGTGTCCGGGTGCGTGCCTGACTTTATTATGAACGGTCCGCGGGGGTGGAGGGGACGGGGGGGACGACAAAACATAACTTCCAGTAAGTGGTACAGCGAGAAGTAGTAGTGATGATAGGCAGAGGCATCGCGTTGCGTTGTACTGTTGTTCGCCGTTGCGCATACGCATGGGTGGGTTGGTGATGAGGCGAGAGGAGTCGTGGAGTTGGTACAGTCGTCGTCGTCAACGAGAAGAATGATGAGTTAGCGTCGACCGGGCGCAGCTCCAGCCAGTGGGATCATCGGTTGCCGCGCTGGAGCTGACGACCACCGCCGCACACCGCGAGCTTGCGAGGTCCCCGTCGAGCCCATTTATACTTTGGCTCTTCCGCCGCCCGCCGCCCACTGCACCCAGGCAACTTAATCCAGTCCAGTCCATCCATCCATCCAACATCTTTCACCACTTCCATCTCCTCTATCGACATTCACCACCACCACCTCCTCCTCCTCCTCTCCGCCCTCTCCTCCGCCGCTCCGCTACCGCCGTCACCGCCGCCGCTGATACCATTGCTGCTGTCTGCGGCAGTGACGCTCGTTACTACTGAGGCCTAGCTTCTAACCGCGCGCAGTGCACACGCCAACCACCACCCAGATCCACCTCAATTCATCTATCGCATTCGCTTGTGTAGCAACAGCGCACACCGGCTCCGCATCGCATACCCACGTCCCGCCGCGCAGAGCCACCCGACTGCCACCACTGCCATTGCCACACGACTGTACCACCACCGTGCCGGGACCTGCTCGCAACTGCAATCTAATCACTCGTCTATCCCGCAGCCCGCCAGTCTTCGCTGCAACATGTCCGTGGTGGATGGCGCCCAGATGCGGCGCGAGCTGAGCCCACCGGGACCCAAGTCCCCCGGCGCCCACTCGCGCTCCTTCTCCATCCAGAGCGATAAGAGCGGTGGATCTCAGAAGACCAAGGAAGACCAGCGCAGGGATGACTTCTGGAAGAACGGCTCCAAGTCCAATCCCAACGCCGCCTTGTCTGAAGCACAGCCCGGAGGTGCGTTTGTACTCTCCCCCGTCCATCTTGCTACACTGCTTTTCACGCTTCGTCTGTCCACGTCCACTTCCACTGCCCTTCACTCCTTGCACCCGCCGATCATACGCCGCAATGTCCGTGGCCATGGAGCTTCCCAAGGATCCTCTCGCTAACTCAACCTCTCAAGTCAACGCCGTCTACGAAGAGAGCACCCTCACTTCTCTGCGCGGCCTGCAGCACAGGGATGCGCATGGTAACGCTATCAGTACGTAAGACTTGCGCTCGATTCCAGCGCCGCATCTGACCCAGCCTCTTAGCCGACCCCGACCTCTCCAACCCTACACGACCTCGTATGGAACGTCCTTTGGACACTATTCGATCATTTGAAAAGGCCATTGATAATGGATACAAGCGCCGCTCCAGCTTCGTGCGCGCTGGTAATCAACTACAACCGCAGGCATTGTCACGATATGCTGATGTGGCTGTAACAGAGTCGTACGGCGGCCCGCAAGACAGCCAGTACGCCGGCTCGAGGAGGAACAGCGGCTATGGTGAGTTCGCCCTCCCCAGCAACAGTCGCCATCGACGACCATCTTTGGCCAACCGCATGGCACCAGGCTTCGACGGCCAGAATCGCTGGTCGACCGCACAACCCAACGGCGGCGGATACTACGGCGGTCAGCGACCCGACAGTTTCGCCCCCGGTCCTCCGAGGCGTTTCGCTCCCCCTCCACGCAACCAGTCAGATCCCATGATGTATGGCCACCAGCCACGTCCATACCCGCATGGCCATCAAGCCTCGCAAGACACGATGCACACCGGCGTGACCAATGGCTCCGACAGCACCGGACCCTGGGCGAACAGCACCGACCCCTCCAGCGAGAACAGCTCCGTGGAGAGAGGACCTTCAGCAATGAAGCCATACCCCGACCACCCAGTCAATAATGGACACGGGCCACCCAATGGCTACGGTCCGGGAGGTTATGGTCAAGGTTCCGTCGACGGGCCCATTCCAGAGGATGGCGCCTACACCGGCGGCGCTGTGCAGCCACCGCAACCCACACGTCGCCCAATCCCGCTCGGAAACTCGGGCGACCCGATCACAGAACTTCCATCCTCGAAGCGTCCAGAGCCGGAGAAGCGAAAGAGCTGGCTCGCTCGCCGCTTCAGCAAGAAGGGATAAGGGAGGAAACGTAAAGCTCCACAGCATTTGGTCACCATAGCACGGTGACTGAAGTCGTGGCATGCATGCTTGTCTTTTTGGTTGCGAGCGATCGAAAATAGCATTCCGAGCGGCGTCTCACGAAAGTCAAGTTTCGCGTTCACTTCGATTGCAAATAATGTTGTGATGAATAATGGATTGGAGAGGAATGGGAGGGAAAGAAGGAACGAAAGATGCCACACACTCTTTGAACAGCGGCGCTTTTTTGTCACCTTGGTGTTTGGAGGAGGAAACGCATACACCACACCGCACCGCACCGCACTCTCACAGGAAACGGGAACTTTTTTGAACAAGACGAACAAACGAGCAGAACGAGGAAAGCGAGGAAAGTGAGCTTTTGGAACACCACACGTACACACATCTGCTGCACTTGTCTTGAGCCACGAGGACATGCTGAAGGGAAGAAGTGCGGCAGGACAGGACTGATGAACTCTGGTTTCTCTTTTTCGATTAAATGTATACCGTTTTGGTGAGAGGGAAGGGAAAGCAGCCGTAACGAGGGAGGGAGAAGTTGTCGTTAGAGTAATTGGGACTGGGAATGTGAAACAGTCTGGTTCTCATACGTTCGTCTTCTTCATCATGCTCCGTCTCACTGCTTTTTCGGGAGTGGAAAAGACCGCCGCATGCACCGCAGCCTTCTATGCTTGTGACGGGATGGGATGGAGTGGCACGAGAAAAGGGTTTGATCCTTAAAGGACGTTGCCCCCAACGCCCAACTCTTCATCAAATGCTAACGTATACCTCTGTTTGTATGTTTAGATCCTGTCCAAATCCTCTCGAGTCCACTCCGGGAATTCAATATCCCTATGTGGAATCGACATCATGTTCCTGTCGTCGATGTACTCCTGCAGCGACAACTCTTCAAACTGCGAGCGATTGCCAATGCGCACCCCCTTGGCCTGCACATCCCGCGCGTACTCCATCGTCTGCCGAACGAACGTCTTCCGGTCACTCGTGCCATCCAGCCAGTCCACCAGGGCCATGACATCGAACGCGGCCTGCGACGTCGACGCCACCGTGTGCGGGCGGAAACCCGCCAGCGCGTCGCCTACGAGCGCAATCTTGTCGCCCCAGTACAGATTCCTGGGCGCTGCCACGTCCGTGATGGCCTGCACGAAGGGGGTCTGCGTTTTCTGGGCCATCTCCGCCATCTGCGGCGGCAGGCGCTCTGCGGCTTTGGACTTGAGCAGTTCCCAGGCGTCCCACGCGATCATGCCGGGCGGGATGGTGATGTGGCGCCGGCGGCCGTCTCTGTCCGTCATGAGCTTTTCCAGCTCCTCGCTGCCGGCGGCGAAATTGGCGTACCACACGAAATTGAGCAGGCGGTTGCCGGGCTCCGTGGAGCCGTGCTTGCCCGCGATGGTATAGGTGAGATTCTGGATGCCCGGGGCGTGGAAGAAGCAGAAACGCTCGCGGAAAACTTCCAGCGCTGACTGCGAGGCTTCGGTTTCCGGGAGGGTGCCGCGGATCACGCAGTAGCCGGCGTACTGGCGCTCGATCTGGGGCTCGAGGATTTTGCGGATGGTGGACGAGGGACCGTCGGCGGCTATGAGGAATTTTGTGGTCAGTTCGTCTTCGACCTCGGAGCCGGCTTCTGTTTTGCGCTGGAATTTGATCCGCACGCTGTCGCCTTCGTCTGAGAGCGCGGTTACGGTGCAGCCGTAGCGGTAGTTGACTTGGCCATCTGTTGCTCTTTGCTCGGGCAGCTTGCCTCCCTCCAAGTACGCGCTATCGACTCGGTCGTAATTCTAACATCCATCCAGGTCAGTCGTCCCTCCCTCCAACCTGATCGCGGAGCATAATAGACTCACGGCTCGTAAGAGGTAGTACGCCAAATCCCAACTCGTCATATTCTGACGATTGATCTCCTCGTGGATGACACGGCCTTTCTGGTCCAAATACAAGCGCTTATAACTCGGCACGGCCACCGCCTTTCCGGATCGATCATATTTCTTGAAAAAATCAATCGTGTCGCCTCCCGCCACGATGCCCGCGCCTTGGTTTTCAAGTAGAAACTTGGGCGTTCGTTCGAGCTGGAGAGGCCATCATCCATCAGCTTGGCGTTGCGAGATTTGGCATTATTGAGTAAGGTAGTGCTGCTGCTCACGATCGTGGTGTTATACCCATGGCTCTTCAACGCGACACCCGCGAAGAGCCCACCGAGGGACCCTCCAATCTGCAAGATGTCATTAGCTATGATGCATGAGTCGACTGGGTTTCCGTCCGTCGCCGTACAATGACTATATCTGGCTTCTTCGGCGATTGAATTGAACCCATCGTGCTCGGCGGTCACTGTATTCAGAATGGTTCAACGACCCCCCAAATTGTTGGTTTCCTACATCCTGCTGGAGAAGTAGATCAGGTGGAGTTGATGGATGCCAGAATGATGCGGGACGTCACTGCACTCGGCAGGACCTGCCTGAAATCCCCTCACACTACTACGGACGAGCGGATTGCGCCTCCTTTGATTTCACTGCAAGAAGACACTTCTCCCTACGTGCAAGACAGCCTTGCATTGCTGTTGATTGCCAGTTGTCTGATCCGCATGTGGCGAGTATTAAGGAAACGGAAAAACGCTTTCCTGGGGTGTTACATGGACGTCCTCAATGCACCGGGTGGGGACGTGGACTCTGGTATTGGCGAATACTTCGACGCCATCGATGAAGCCAAAGAGGCCCTTGACACCTTTTCCAACTTCGCTGGTGGCAACCACGCAGACGGGAGACTCGGAGCGCATACTTTGCAAGATGCGGCCCCAGGAGACTGGGCTGAGAAGCGTTGGAGATCGGATATGTACCGAAGGGCCTAGTAGTCAGCATGTTGATGGTGCATCAGAGTTCAGATGGCTCCTGAGCGTCTTGCTCGTCGCACTTGGGCTTCGCTGGGGTGGGTGTTCTTCTCTGTGCTCAAAGCCTCTACCACCGATCTCCTGGCCATCATGTATGGCGTTGTCGCACCTCTTTAGAGACAGCATGACACAACTCAACCCTCACACCAGCTCCCGACAAGACGTCAATCCACATCCTCTGCGTCTCGCTCAGCCGATCATTCTCGCTCTTCACCTCCGCAAACATCACTTCTCCCTTGCCGCCATCTTCATCCGATTTCCAGAGGAACAAGTCCGGCACCCCGCCACCTCGCTGCCCATATTCCTGCACCATCGTCTTCATGACCGTGCTCAGGGCCTCAGGTCGCCAACATCTCACAATCTCCAACAAGTCATCAATCGCGTAGGTCCAATCCAAACCTACAACGCATGTCTTCCTCTCGTTATGTTCGTGCCAGACTCGCTGGACAATGTCTTCCGCATCACCGTTGCTGATATCGTTCAGCCGCGCGTTGACTTCGCTTATGCGACTCGGATAGAACGCGTCGCTGTGTAAGTCGAGAGGACAGGTTTGGTAGGGTGTCTGGAACACGTTGGGAATGTACAAGAAGAGGGTGTCGTAGAACAGATAGGCGAACAAGGTGCGCAAGACTCGGCCTTCGCTGTGGTAGCCTTTCCAGCCTAGGAGACGATAATTGGACAGACACATCTCCTCGACGGAGCACTCTGCCTCGAGCGGCCGCACAGGTTCTGACTCTGCTTCGTCCTTGATCTCCTCGAGATTTGGCTGCGCAACGACCTCGGGATCGAGCCAGATCGTCTTCGCGCCACGATGGCTGAGCTTGCCGTTCTGTTCGCTGTTGCGCCTGCTGCTGGCTTCGCGTTCAATACGGATCCCTTCGAAAGTGCGGTCTTCAGCTTTGGCAAGGCGAACGTGCTCGAAGTCGTGCTGTTGCCGTTTCGGTATTTTCAGCGCCTTTTCAAGCTTCGTCGTCCGCTTCTGTAAGTCCCGATGAAAGATGAGATGTGTGAGCTGGTCTTGCAGACCTTCTTCACAGGTTGCAAGCGCCATGCGCTTCCAGTGCTTCTTCTTGGCTTCTACGTCCTTGCACTCCGAAGGCGACGGAAGATAAAGATGCATGTAGTGTTCTTCCAGCAGCGCTTTGCGTTGATACCAATCGCCACGTCGCGATGTGTGAAACAGCTTCTGTTCGAGAAGCTCGCACAGAATTGCGTGTTCGCGCTTGTGCTCCTTGTTCTTGCCCAGTACAAAGGCGCCTTTGTGGACAATCCTCGTATAGACCCAGGCAGGTGACAGACGCCGTAGATATGCTCCCTCGCCAGTGCTGTATATGCTATCCTCCTTCCTCTGCTCTTCTGCCAACAGAACCCGCCAGCGTGGCAGCACCTCTTCAAAAATGCCGATGGTCAGCCGCAAGCCTTCCTTGGTAGGAGTGCCATTGAACTCCAAAATGTTGTCAACCCTGAACTGAGTACGAACGGCAGCTTCGAACTCCAACAGCAGCGACCGAGATGCGAAGATGTTCGCCGAGCGCGAGACAATGTATTCTGGAAAGTTTCGTCGAGCAATTCGAGCCAAAATGATGGTAGTCAGAGATTTTTCTGTCCATTCAGTGGAACGGTAGAAGACAAGATGAACGCGCTCAAAGAGCTTCAAGGCTGGCAAAGAGAGTCGAATGCATGGCCCAGTCTCGGCCATGATCTTGTCAATGAAATAGGAATCGCGATTCTCGAACCTTGCGGGTGTTGTCTCTCGACTGTCCTGGTCTGCAGAAACGCAGTTGATCGATGCTGTGGACTCTTCTGTGTCCGACCGCTTCAAGCCTACGAAGCCAGAGAGGGCAGTCTGTTGTCCACTCGACTTTCTAAATGCTCGCAAAAGCTCTTTCTTGTTTTTGCCTTGCACTTTCGCATCCTTGGCCAATGCCTTCAGCTCATCTAGCAGCAAGAGTGATGACGCCTCTTCGAGATCTTTGATGCAGTCCTCAGACCGATCTGCAAAGGTGAAGTTCTCGCCAAGCGTTGTCCCTTCAGGTGGTTCTAGCTCGCCCGGATTATCCTGCTGTTGCGAGGTGTGCATGGGCAGCTCTCTCGGAGTCTGTATCTCATTGATAGCGTTCTGTAGATCCGCAATGTCGCTGTGATACCCCAATCGACTGATTCGATGCCAACTTGATGTCTTTCGCAGAAAGAGTCTGACGTATAGATATTGGCCTTCGTAGCTCAGTTCCCGCCACTGCTTGAAGACGGCGTGTTCGGCCCCGTCAAACAGATGGCTCTCATCTTCCAGCACCGTCTCCAGTGCGAGATTGAACGCATCCACATATATCGAGCTCTTCCCCTTGACCCATTTCTGGCCATCGAGACGTTCCTGAAGACCTAGTTCGGCCTGTTCGGCTGCTCGAGAAGCTTCGTACGCTTCGATTGCTTCCTTGTCCGTCTGGATCGGAGGGAGAGCACTTTCGAGATCCGTCTGGCGCGAGACTTCTTCTGAACCATACAGCTCATCTTCGCTGTCTTCCTCCGAATCTGGGATCTCGGTTCTATCTGTCAACTGTCGCAGATTGCCTTTTTGTACAAAGGAGGTGATGTTGATGTCGCGTTTTACTCGTTTCGCAGGAGGCGTGGGGAAGTCATCGCCAGCGTCGTCGAATCTGGTCGATTTCGGATGGGCAACCTTCTTGCCCAGCATCGCATTATGTTTAGAGGAGTTGCTGTCCTGCAGCATGGTATCTCGGAATGATTTTACGGCGCGTCTCCCGTAGTGCTGAACGCGATTGGGTGATCATGAGACTGTCCAACCACCAGAGCCGTTCGCGCTCTACCAATTTACAGTCGTGATCGTCTTCTGTCCCAACTCCCACTTCCCGGAGACCAAAGATACAGAGTGGATGCAGGAAGCCGGCAGAACAAGCGACGCGAACGCGAGAAGCTCACGAAGCAACGTGAACCGATGACGTCGCCCCGCGCATTCCTTTCACTTCACATCAGTGCACCTCGCAAGCGTCGCATCGCATAGAACATGGTGCGCCGAGAATACAACTCCATGATACCCACACCCCGACGACGATGCGCCTCTCCCTAACCACATCACTCCTCTTCCTCGCGACTCAAGCCCACCTCCTCCCCAAACAACCACAACAACAACCCATGGCCGACACCTCACCCTCACCCTCCTCCTCCTCCTCCATCATCCTCTCCGACATCCTCGGCACCCAGAAATCCATCAACATCTTCTCCAATCTCTGTAATTCCATCTCCACCGTTTCCTCCCGTCTGGACACCAGCTCTGCAAACACCACCCTGCTCGCACCCCTCAACGGCGCGATAGCCTCCCTTCCCCGAAAACCCTGGGAAGATCCCCACGACTATAACGCGCTGGGGAGTGCGGCGTATGCAGGGCAAGAAGGGGAGGATCGAGCGCAGAGGAATTTGAGGAGGTTTGTGGAGGCGCATGTAGTGCCTTGGAGTCCGTGGAGGGAAGGGGAGAGAGTACAGACGATGGGAGGGGGGACGGTTTGGTGGGAGGTGAAGGATGGGAGACAGGTGATTATGCCGGGGGACGTGGAGGTGGAGAGGATTGTGAGTAAGGTGTCGAACGGCGAGGTTTGGATTTTAAAGGGGGTGGTAAACTATGCTTGAGCAATCTGATATCGGGCGGCCCGATGGAGTTATGGGCAATTAGGAGGATGATTAATGCAGCAAGAAAGACGACAGGATGGAACATACGAATTTATGATATGATATACCACGCCTATGCATACGCATTTCTCCGCGAGGAGGTACTCTTTGAGATCATCCCGAGCTTGCGGTCCCAGCACTTGGTTCCCTGCAAGCGTCGCTTTCTCTGTCCTAGTTTGTTACGATAGGATCTCATTGCATCAAACTGCCAGCGACGACACATTTTCGGATACGGTTCCTGGTGCCATCTCGCGGGCAACATCACCAGGCATGTCCAGCTGCGCTTGATCAGCAGTGCGCTTGACCCCAGCCGTGAGAGCCGGCTGCTTCTGCTGTTCCGAATGCTCCGTTTTTCCCTCGTTCTCCTTGTCGCTACTCGCTTGTTGCGCTGCCTTGTTCAGCTTCTTGCGCTCGGCTTTGGTCAACTTGGGCTTCGAGAACGCGCCCATCTCTAGGCGTCGGTCCAGATCTTCCGCCAGTTGTTTCAGATCAGCGTTGCCAAGGACATTCACAATGTCGCTGTAGCTTTTGGTTGCCATCATGGCTTTATATGCGGGCTGCTTGCCCGGGATCATCTGGCCAAGGAGATATTTTGTATTTCCCCAGCGATTCTCAACTTCCATCGAGGTCTTGACGTACTCCTTGACCACTTCCTCCCAGCTGGCCTTGCCGCCTTCTGACTCGGGGCGGAAGACCGAAGGATTTGTCTCGGCTGCCGTAGCAATCATTGCGCCGTCCGCACCGTATTCCTCCATCAGCTTCAAGGCCTCGTCGCGACTCGTGACATCGCCGTTCATGAGACAAGCAACGCCGGCCTCGTGGCAGACGTTCACAACCATCTTCAACTGATCTCTGATCGCGCGTTCTCGCGGCCTCATTGGCGTTGTTCTGCAGTGAACCGTCAAGCCTGTAATCCCGGTCGCGCAAAGCTTTCGCACAAGAGCTTCGGTTTCTTCGGGAGTGGACAAGATGCGAATCTTGACACTAATGCCAATCTCATTCGGCTCACCAACGTGTTTGACCAGGGCCTCCAAGATCGAACATAACTTGTCCGGGGTCTTCAGAAGCGCCGCACCCATGCCTCCACTGGTGCTGAAGGGCTTCGGGCATCCTGCATTCACATCGATGCCAGCGACATAAGGCGCGATAAGCTTGGCTGCCTCGACCGCTAGATCCGGGTTCGCGCTGCCAATTTGATATATGAGTTTTCGTCCTTCGCGCTCCGGATGCAGCCGGTAAATGATGGATTCCCTCTGCTCGGGGGTCAAAGCGGGATTCTTTACGCCATTCGAGGCTACGCGAGAGAAATCCACCGTCTTCGTGACGGGATTCTGGTACCTTTGAGTTCCAATGAGGGCTTTGTCTATCGTCTCCGGGCCCCAGACGAGATCGGCACCGTACTTGAGTGCCAGGAGTCGCGACGGACACTCGCCACTTCTGACCATGGGCGCCAGGACGATTTTGCCCCTGTAGTCGACGCCATTTTTGGGGATTGGGACCCTCTTCGCAGCTGAAGCCATCGTGCGGATCATCTAGCGGGTCGCATGTCCATGAAGGAGAGCAGTGGGCAGAAGACTCGGTGCCTCTGTGATGATGCAGAGGAATGCAGATGTAGACATGCAATGACAAATGTCACCGCACGTGAATCGAGGCGGGAGTGACTGCCGGGACGTAGGCTGCAAAAATTCGTGACATTTCCGAAGAGGATTGCAAGGCGTGAGGTCTGGCCAGGAGATGACTTACTCCGCCGGGTCGTGCCGCTAGCGCCATCATCCAACTGTGTGCTGCCTCGCTGGGAGCAACTTCATGGGGCAGCCAACTTGTGTAATCGACCGTCTCAACTCCCGGCGAGCAGCCATCGACATGAAAACCAGATGCAACTGTTCATGGATGCCGTACGAAGACGGACCATGAATTTCACGTGCATGGAGGCACCACGGCGTGAGAAGATTCGAAATCTAGCCGCGGAGGCGGATGGAGCAGTCTGCAACGTACGACATTCCGCGATGAGCCTGACAGATGGGCTGCAGAGTGCTGCAAGCAGACGACTGATGGAAGCGTCATGTCCAGAAGAGTCGGCAGTCGCGGTGTGGGAGGAGGGGACGGAGGCGTCGCCCTGTGTTGTGTTGTAAGCTAGGATTTGCTTCCGCGGTGGTGATTGGCCGGCGACATGGAGCGAGGGAGAAGTCGGCACGATGAAGCATCCGCGAGTGATTCGCCAGTGATAATAATAATGAATGCATCATCAGCAGTTCATCAGTACTTCATCAGTACCGAAGTAGTAGAGATGACAATGCGATGCTATGCTATGTACAAGGGTGGGGCGGCGGGCGTGCGTGCGTGCGTGTGTGCGTGCCGGACCTACCTACTTCCTACGAGTGGAAAAGGCCTGGGAGTGGCAGTGGCAGTGGCAGTGGCAGTGGCAGTGGGAGTGGGAGGTTACGGAGTAGATTGTAGTCGTGAAAAGGGCAAAGTGTGAAGCTTAGCTTACTAGACACACACGCTTTCCACCACGCACGGCCCCCAGGCGCCTGCCTCCCGTCTCTCGCGCCGTCGGTGGTCTTCCTACCTTACACTACGCTCACTCGACTTTACACCCACGTATCCATACCTTACTCTCTCTCTCTCTCTCTCTCTCTCTCTCACCATCACCATCACCTTCGCCTGCGCCTTTCCATTCTCTCTCCTCCCCCTCCCCCAACTTCGCCTGTCACTCACCACAGCGACTCGGGCCGACGCATTCGGGCCCCTTCCCGCGCCAATCGTGATACGGCCGCCATATTGCGGGCTTGCTCGTCGAGCCGGTCGTTGCGAGCCGCGCTGGCGTCAGGTATCTCCTCCGCCACACCAACCCTCGACTGCCTCATCATTTGTCGTCCGCCTGCCAACGGGGCAATCGCCAACTGATGTGTATCCCTCTGGACGTCACCTTACACTGTCATGGCCCAACCAGCCATAGATGAGCAGGCCTCCGCCCCGGCATCGATGCCCTCCCAGCAGCGCGTCTCCAAAGCCGGAACGCCAGCCGCCAGAATGTCGCCAGCAAGCTCATTCCAGCCCATCAATACCTCGCGCGGCTCTCCTGGAAATGCAAGCCCGGCCGTCGCTTCCCAACAGCAGACCGGAACACCGCCGGCCAGGGTCGTGGCTCACGCTCCACAAGCAGCACCGCAAAGTTCCGCACCTGCAACTCACCCTTCAACCAACACCGACGTCGCCATGCTCGACGCCACCTACGGGACGCGCTCACGCAACCGGACCAACACACGTCCTAATTATGCCGAAGACCAGGACATGGACTTCGAGTTCTCATCCGCAGCCACGACGACATCCAAAAAGAAAGCCGCCGATGCGCCGCCTCCTCTGCAGACGACGTCCCTTCAAGCAGTCAACGTTGCGGGCCCCTCCAACAAGGAGTCCACCCCGACCAATTCTGGCGCCGGCACGGCGACTTCCAAGAAACGCAAGGCTCCAGCTGCAGCTCTGCAGCAGACAGCGGCAGCCTCATCGATTCCTCCTCCAGCCGCTGTCCGGAAATCGGGCGCGTCCGCCTCCTCGGCCATGGCACGTGAGACGAACGTCATGACCTTTTCGAAGCACCGAAATACTCTGAACAAGAAAGGCGAGCTCGTAGCTGACGACGGGACGAAATTGAGCGTAAATGGTAAGCACTACCTCCCCTGCATGCTGGATTTCGAAGTTGCAAGGCTTCCAAACGCCAGACCCCGCCCACTTCCGCTTCCGCGACAATCATCAGGTTTCTCACTCTGATCATTGGTAGATCACGTGTACCTTGTGTGCGAACCGCCAGGGGACCCGTACTATCTTTGCCGCATCATGGAGTTCCTCCGTGTCGACTCTGACAACCCAAATTCGCCAATCGACAGTCTACGAGTCAATTGGTACTATCGTCCACGTGATGTACAACGATTCAGCTCCGACACCCGACTGGTGTACGGCACGATGCACTCTGATATGTGCCCCATCACATCTCTACGAGGCAAGTGCACGATCAAGCATCGTTCCGAAGTCGAAGACTTGGAAGCCTACCGCAAAGAACGGGACTCTTTCTACTTCGTGCAGGTCTTTGATCGCTTCATCCGACGATCGTACGAGTGCATACCGGTCCAGCAGATTGTTAACGTTCCCGACAAGGTCAAGAAAGCATTAGACGAACGATGGAAATTCGTCGTTGTCGAGATCGGCCGTGTCAAGGAGCTTACCAGCGCTGCAAAGTCTTGCAAGCGTTGCGCAAAATACGCTGCCTCGAGCGATTCGGTTGATTGTGCGATTTGCAAGAATTCGTACCACATGAATTGCGTGCAGCCACCTCTCCCCAAGAAGCCATCTCGCGGTTTCGCATGGGCTTGTGGCCCTTGCAGTCGAGCATCGGAGCGTGAAATGGAGGCTCGCAACACACCCACGCGCAGTGGCGACGCCACCGAAGCCGAAGAAGAGGTCATCGAAGAAGAGCAGATTCCGACCGCATCTAATGACACGACGCGTGCGCCTAGTCCGAGCGGCGATGACATGGTCATAGATGACCATCCCGCCACTCAGGCCGAGATTGCGCTGGCGAAGATGTGGCCCATGAGGTACCTTGGAATTCACGCCAGAGTAGAGGATGCTCTACAGTACGACGATCGAGCTATTTATCCTCGAGCCAGTTCTCGGCTAGGCCCAAGACATCAAGCAAACGTGAATATGTGGCACGGTCGCCCCGTAGAGCTTGTGAAGCCTGCCGAGATCAAGAAGCGATACAACAAAGGCACTACGGGAAAGAAGGAGAACAAGCTAACGAAAGAGACGCTTGCCGCCATGGAAGCGGAGCGCGAAGAGAAGGCCAAACGCCCTAAGTGGGTTCAAGATGAGCCTCCAGGGTATGTTGCGCGTGGCGAAGATTATCCAAACGATGATCCGAGGTGCACTGCCAAACTCATGTTTGAAATGCCATCGGTTGAGAAATATCCAAAATCCGTCGCGGGCGACCCGGCGAAAGATACGCCAACACGGCAGGTCACATTCGTCGATCAGTATGTCCATCGCGCCAAGGGTCTTGCGCGGGCAGTCGGGGTGCCTCCGTTTGGCACGAACTTTCTCGACAAGGCATTGGAGATTTTTGCTGCCAACAAATACAATCCAGATGCGGCTTTGAAGCAATTACAAAAGATCGACCGGCGTGCGGATTTGCACGAACCAGTGCTAAGCAAATCGGATCTTATCAAATTCGAAGAGGGTGTTGCAAAGTACGGCTCAGAACATCGCCTGATCCGTTTGCACATGAAGACCAACCTCCCACACTCTGACATTGTGCGCTTTTACTACCTCTGGAAGAAAACCCCAAAGGGTAGGGAAATTTGGGGCAATTACGGTGGTCGGAAGAAGCGCAAAGTCGAGAGTGACGCGGGCGCTCGATTGCAAGCTGAAGTTGCGAATGATGTTGACGATTCGGCGTTCGACAACGACAAAGCAGTGCGAAAGAATCGCAGCTTCCAGTGTAAGTTCTGCAGCACTCAGTATTCGCGCCAATGGCGACGAGCTCCTGGCGTATCCCCTGGGCAAACGGCTGCAGCAGACAAGGTCGCAAGTAAGGATCAGCGTCCACTGCTTGCCTTGTGCCTAAGATGTGCTGGTCTTTGGCGAAAGTACGCAATCCAATGGGAAGAGATCGATGAGGTCGCAAAGAAGATCTCCGCGAACGGTGGACGGGCATGGAAGAAAAAAATTGACGAAGAACTCTTGCGCGAGCTGCTGGCTGCTAACGACCCAGCGAATCAGCCTCCACCGGAACCGGCGATGATCGCGGGTGCACCGGACGGCGCGGAACCGCCCAAGAAGAAGTCCAAGACTGATAAAGATGGCGGACAAGCTGCTGTTGCTGCTGCAAAGAAGGAAAAGCCACCTCCACCACCCAAAGAGCCAACTCCGCCACCACCACCCATCATCCCAGCTCAGCCGACGTGGAAAGTCTTACCTTGCGCGATTTGCAAGGATATCGGGAATACCATCTCTTGCGCTCATTGCAAGCTCACGCTACACAGGCGCTGCTTCGGCGTGGGTGAAACTGATGGTGTCAGACAGAATGGCGAGGTACACTGGGTTTGTGAGCAGTGCCAAAACGATCGTAATCCGACCGTCTCGACGGACTACTCCTGCTGCTTGTGCCTAACGGAAGAGACACTTGTGGATCTCGTAGAGCCGCCCAAGGTTTCCCACAAGAAGAAGACCGACCGCGAACGAGAGAAGGAGCGACTCGAGAAGGAGCTCTGCGACAACATGCGCGCCGAGTATCGCAACAAGCAAATTTCTCTAAATCGCCCTGTGTTTCCTCGAGAACCACTGAAGCGCACGACTGGCAACAACTGGGTACATGTATATTGTGCCCTGTGGGCACCCGAGATCCGCTTCAGTGACGCGAAGAAGCTTGAAGTCGCAGAAGGTTTCCAACAAATCCCACCGAGTCGGTTCGAGGCAGTGTGCAAGCTCTGCAAGAATAAGGATCACCGTAGTCGACTTCGGGAAAACGCTGGTGCCTGTGTCAACTGCTTCCAGTGCCAGGCAAGCTTCCACGCTTCGTGCGCATACGAGGCAGGCTACACCTTCGGATTCGATGTCCAGCCAGTCAAGGGCTCGCGCAAGGACCAGATCACAACCGCAACCTTGGGCCAGGAGACCGGTGCGCTGACCGCGGTCATCCTCTGCAAGGAGCACAATTCCAAGTCGATTATTCATCCCACCAACGAAGTGATCGATGAGAGCGGGAAGACATCTCTGCAAGTGTACGCCGAGAACTATAAACAAGCAGATCTCACCTTGACCGGCACGGTGCGAAAAGCTGCGCAAGCACAGCTGTCTAAAGACAAAGCCCAGCAACCCACAACCTCTGCGCAGAACGCAAGCAGGCGTGAGTCGGGAGCTCACAGCATTGCTGCAGCGGTCCGACGTGGCGCCCGCAACTCAACAGCCGTTGCAGAGTCAAAGGCAGACCCTGACCATGGAGAGGTGTCGGGTGCGCCGGACGCCTCGCAAGCCGAGCGACGTTGCGTGAAATGCAACATCGACGTCACGCCCAAATGGCATCCCGTATTAAAAGATCCTCCAGACGGGCGGCCAAAATCGCCGGAGAGGCTAGACGAAGCTACGGATTTGCATAGGCCTCCTGGAGCGTCGGACACTCCAGGTGCGCAGCCACCCCAAGCGAAGCCACAGAACATTCGATTCATGGCGCCAGGTGCCAGCGGCCGTGCGTGGGATGGCATGCCTGAGCGGTATGGAGCACGAAACGCCACTAATGGTGAGCGAAATCCCAGCGAGCCGGCTTTCGGTGTACCTGTTGGAACCCCTTCGCGAGATCCGAACATGCCGCCGCCGGTCGAGGCCAATGGAGAACTCCAGCCGCCGATGGAGGACGGGAATCGGCGCGATACCGACGAAGTATACCATAATCATGCTCTGCCGCGATACCAAAATCCAGCTGCTCGTCTGACGCCGGCGCCTCCGCCAGAGCCAGAAGAACCTTCAAAAGAAGAAGAGCCTCAGGGTTTCTTGTGTCACAAGTGCTTCCTGAAGAAGAAGTTGGACCCAACACCGCCGCCTGAAGATTCCACGGATAATTTGGACGCGTCGCCCTCGGCGCAGAAGGACGGCTCATCACAAGCTCCAACTGTTCGAACAATTGAGCAGCAATTTGAGGTATGGGATCGGCCACCACCTCCGCCGACGCCAGTACCACCGCCTGTGCATCAGCCGCCGATGATGAACGGGTATGGTCCTCCTCCGCATTATGGCCCAACTCCAGGTATGCCGCCGCCGCATCAAGGATACGCACCGCATCCGTTTGGCCCTCCAACAAACGGCTATCACCACCCTCCTCCGCCGCTTCATGAACGTCATAGCAGCTATCCGTTTCCGCCTCTCGCATCGCCAAACCCAGGTCCGCATTTTGCACCTCCGCCGCCGCCTCAATCGCGCGGACCGCCTCTCAATGGATATGGACCTCCTCCACCAAGCCAGCCCATGGCGAATGGCATGCCTTCTCCGCACGCATCTGGACCGGCGATGCAGTCACCAACGTACCAACATCCCCCGCAAATGCATGGCACAATGCCGCCACGGTCCGACCAGCCGTTCCCTGGCGTACAATTGCAGCCGCTCGCGCCCCCTCTACATAGCAGCCCAAGCGCGCCTTTTGGGCGGCCACGTTCAGAGCACATGAATGGTCCAACTCCTGGTCTTGCACATCAGCAGCAGCAGCCGCCGCCGCCACCGCAGCAGGGACATCCAACTCAGCCGCCAACACCTCAACCTCTGGCTGGAAGCCCACAGCCTGGTCAGGCCAGACCCGGGAGCCAGCCTCCACGGCCTACAACTCCGCGAAGTGGACAAGGGAATGGCACTCCGAATCCCAACAACATGGCGGGCGCGAGCGCGAGTCCTAATCTGATGAACCTGATACACCAATAGGATGGTGCGGGTCACTCAGCACAGGAGAGTCTGTCCGACGTTCTCACGTCCAGACAAGATCGCGACGCAGGCAACGCAAGCGTGGATTCGAAACTGGCAAACGTGACCAGCCAACAGGGTGACGCGGACAACAATATCGATCCGCAACTCCTCAGGGAGGCAGTGAGACTATGACGGAGACTTGATTACTTGCAGGGAATAGAAAATGGTGAAATGGGTTCCAAACTGGCTTGTATAAATGGACGGGATGCAAAGACAGGATGTACGAAACTCTCTCATTGCAGGCGGCTTCTTTTTGAAGTGTCTTTTGTTGTTGTATGATATCCCCAAAGTGGCCACCAAAGGCCATGAGCAGCAGCAGCAAGAAGATGTTTTTTCCATGTAGCTGTTATCTATCCCATCCTATCCTACCATCACGGGGCTGCGAATTGAATAATAGCAGGCCGCCGCATCAAGACTTGTTGAACTCATTAGATACTGGTGTCGAATCTTCCGTGGTCTCGAGAATGGGATTCGTTTCTCGTTATGTGTGAGTTGAATGCTCTCTAATTTTGAGGGAGGACGTCGTTTTCCAGCCCTGAGTGAGGAGCGGGGGCCTCTAATCGGTTGAGCCCGCTCTTATGATTTGTTTCTATTGTAATACAATCAAGTGCGAATGCATGCTTTCGAACACAACAAAACGAAAGCAGGACGCCAGTCCAGTCCAGTCCAGCCCAGCCCAGCCCAGCAGTCTATTCGTCTATATTTCTCCCACAATACCCTCCTCGTTACGCCGTGGCTGTCGATAGCAGCATCTTGTTCACGACGCCTAGCCCACTTTCACCTGATCACCCTTCTCCTGGGTCGGACTAGGTCCTTCCTTCGTGCCCGCCTTCGAAGCCTCCATCTTCTCGTGCGCGTCGTGTGTATGCGTCGGTCTTTCGAATTTCGCCTGCTGGCGATCCAGATCGAGTTCCGCATCTCTCATTTCTCTGTCCGCGTCTTCCTGTGCTTGCTTCGACAAGGCGGATTCCTGCTTCTGTTCTTCGTCCTTCTCATCGATATCCTCCTTGTCATTCACATTGGTAGTCTCCCTTCCGGAAGCCTTCTGCTGCTCCGTCTGCTCGTTCTCTTCTTGAATGAGTTCTTGCTGTTCGCGAATGACCTTTAGACGTTGCTTGTTCGTCGTGGCGCCTTCGGCATTGTGCACTTCAAGCTCGATTTCGTGGAAGAGCTCCTCGGGGATGGATGAGAGGACGGCTTGCAGGGCGGAGAGTTGGGATTCGAATTCGGTTTCCTTGCCTTGGGCGTACATGAAAGCATTGCTCAGGACGAGGAGAGTGCTGGGGACGCCGTACTTGAGACGGAGGTCAAGCCAGAGCGAGAGGTCATCGCGAAGGCGGCCAGGGCTCACGCCATGTGTTCGGAGACCTCGGGCGGCGCAGGCGGTCTGAAGCTCTGGCACAGAAAGAGAGTCGACTCCCTCAAAGCTGATCGCACGATCGTCACGCTTGATTTGCCTCATCCGGTGACGAATCTGGTATCGCAGCATGGCATCCGTGCCGAATGTGCTCAGGTTCATATATCTGCAGATCCCAACGAGTTGTGGTCTTGACAAGTTGTCCAGTGTCAAGTCATCCTTGAAGAGCTTGCAGACTTTGATAACGTCTGACTTGGTCGGCTCTTCTCCAGTGGCACGTAGCTTGCGGAAGAACTCAGTAAACTCTTCCTTCTGCGCCGTGGCAGCAGAGATGGGCAGACCCGACTCTCTCATGGTTTGCCGCAAGAATTGAGACACCTCCTTCCGCGATGATCGTAACCTGGTCGCCTTCTTCTCCTTGCTCGTTGCGTCCTCGTATGTCGATGGGAGCATATTCGGGAATAATCTGAGAGCAACGGGCAACAACAATTCTGCAAATGGCACTATCACAAAGACAGAAAAGGGTACCAAACGCCCGATATCTTGCACCGTTCTGGTCAGCTGCCTGTGCTCTCTCCGGGTGAGCTCGTATCCAGCAGCCATCTTCAAGGCCAATTTCGAAGAGATCTTCACTTCTGTCGCCAACAGCTTGGTACCATCCCAGTAGTGCTGCGCTTCGTGCTTGACCTTCTGCCAGATGTTCATCTTCTTCTTTCCCTCCTTCTTGGCCACTTCCTTCTTCTGCTCAGATTTGTCTTCTGCGGCCTTTGCTGCAGCTAATTCATTGAGCGCAGCCTGCTCAGCGGCTTGTGTGGGCGGATTCTCGGACGCTTTCGTTGACGATATACTAACGGCGGAATCTGGCTTTGAAGACTTGGTGCCGGCGTTCTCCTGATCCTTTGGAAGGGGCTTCTTAGCCTGCTCCATGTTGAAGCCCGGTGGCGGTCCATTGTCGCCACTTCTCTGAGATGTATCCGTGGATGCAGCCTTATGTGGAATTAAGATGGCGACCGCAGGCAGTTGTCTAGGGAATCGTGCGCCTCTTTGGAAGGCGACCCTGGAACCATGGCGGAGTAATAGGGGAGCGAGTTGTTGGGAGTAGCGGGTGTTCATCATGCTGCCGGCAGCAAGAGACGAGCGCCGTGAGTGAGCCTCACAGCTAAGATGCTACGGCGTGAAATAGTCGAAGTGGCGGCGGGTGGTGATGGTGATGGTGAGAGGTCGTCGGGTGTGATGCTTGAGACTTCGAGTTGGATGAGGATGAAGGACCTGAGCGACGGACACGTCGGCCCCCGATATCTCCGACGGGGGAACGCATCACAGCCAGCACACAGGCCTCCCGTCGTTCTCGTTCCCGTTGCCATCTCTGCGCCTTCGGGACATCTCACGACGCGGATTTATCATTATTGACGAGAGCACCATGAAGCTTTCAATCAACTTTTGCTAATAGACATTGACTTATCTACCTACTGGCTTACACGGCGTACTGATTAACTATTGATCACTTTTTGCCTATCTGGTCACGCGATTTGATTGATTGATTAGCCGGGCCCCGACATCCGCCGGCATTCCCCTCCTCCGAGGCTCGAGCTTGTCGTGCTCGAGCTCGCGGCGTACCAGAAACACCACGCTGATCAACCACCACCCACTTCCGCTGACCAAGTTTCCGCCTTCTTCCTTCCTGGTATAACAACCTCTCCAATCTACATCCTTCACCATGGCACTGTACGATAGGGGCTAGTCTACCCTTCCCGACGAAGACTTCCAGTCTTCGACACGCTACCGACCTCACTTCTCCCCGCCCTCTTCTCCGAACGACCGATCGCAAGCGTACGGGTCGCACCAACGTGCCTGGTTTCCACAGAGACATTTTATTATATCCTACAAAATGCCGACCCCGAGACTACGTAGAGCAGCTCGTCTCATCCTGATCGGTGCGCCTGGCGTGGGAAAAGGCACACAGACCGAGCGTCTCTTGAAGAGATTCGATCAGCTTTCAGCTATCTCATCCGGCGATCTTCTGCGAGAGAATGTCCGCCAGAGAACGCCGCTTGGTGGGTACAGTCTTGCGGCAAAGCTTGTTCTCTTATCGGAATCGAATTGCTGATGTCGCGTGACCACTTGTCTAGGCATCCAAGCCGAGTCGCTCATGAAATCCGGCGCTCTAGTCCCCGATAGCATGATTCTGCGCTTGATCCGCAACGCCCTCACGACCCGTGGCTGGCTCATACCCGTCGATGGCATCCAGCCCATAACTCTCAACTCCGTAGCAGCCTCCGTCGAGTTGAATCCCAGCACGGACAACGAAGCCCTACGCGGGAACTACGGGAGTATCAACATCCCTCCTGACCTCGACGCTGAATACCGCTATTCCGAGCACCCAGACGCCTCCTTCATCCTCGACGGCTTTCCCCGAAACGCGACGCAAGCCGAGCAATTGGAGAGAATGGTGCCCGTCAACATGGCGATTCACGTGCACACTCCTGCGGAAATCATCATCGAAAGAATAGGCAACCGATGGGTGCATCCCGCCAGCGGAAGGGTATACAACACCACATACAACGCGCCAAGATGTCCGGGGAAGGACGATGTGACAGGGGAGCCCTTGATCCAACGCGACGACGATCAGCCCGAAGTCTGGAGATCACGGTTAAAAACCTTCGAGGAGAGCAGCGCGAGTCTCCTGGAGCACTATGCGAAGAGGAACGTTCTGTGGAAAGTCGAGGGCAACAGCAGCGACGAGATCACGCCCAAGTTACTTGCGGAATTCGAGAAGCGATTCGCTATGTGATGATACTCATGAGCATGAAGAATATCCCGTACTCAACAGCATGGAGTTTCGCTCGGCACAAGCAATGCCAGTCAATACCAGCCGCGATCTATGAAAGGCCTTACTTATAATTCATGTCTTACCAGCTGCATCGAATCCCGAAGCGCTGGCGTGTGTATCTTATTCTTCAGAGATGTACAAACTTTTTGGACTTCAATCAAACTCGACCTTAGGAACTGGTGTGATATGATCCTCGCCAAACCTTACTCTAGAATTTGGAGGGATGGGTTCTAGAACCATTTTGCACTAGTGGGGCAAAGGATGAGCGAGATTGCGACCTCACTTGACCTGTTCATCTTCATCATGTCTTGTCCTCTTCGCTATAATCTCTAGTACAGGATATCGTCGTTGCAGATCCATCGCTCGAAAAAGTGAGCGCTTGCTGGCCCTGCTCTAAGCTCAACACCGTACTCTGGCGACGCCTTCAGGTTGCCTCTGCCTACTCAACGCCGTGAGAATGCAAAAGCCAAAGTGGCAAGACATGTTCTCATAACCTCCCACCTCTCGCATGAAATCTCTCGCCCGTGCTGGGGATCGGCTTTTCCGCCCGGATCAACCAGAGGAACAGATCCTCAAACGGCAAGAGGACGTAAAAGACCTTGTTACAAGCAAATGCGATACAGCAGTAACAGAAAGCCACTAGCGCATCTAAGAAGTAGTGATTCGCCGTCGCGATGATTGTAATCAGAATCATGGTCGGGTATATCGCTCCGAGTGCGACGTAGAAGCATTTCCAAAAGGTATTCTTTCGCGTTTCGTATTTTTCGAAGCGCGTGCGGGAGAGGCCGGAATGGTAGAGGAGGGTGCAGCCGATGGCAAAAGAGTACCCGAAATGCATCGAGGGCATCGCGGCGAGGGAATTCACATGCTTGCCGCTCTGCCAAAGCGAAGCGGCATCTTCCATGTGTACGGTGTCGAGGAAGCCGTACTGCTTGGGGAGAAGTCGCGGAGGCATGACAGGGAAGAAGATGAAAGTCATGAAAGCCATGAAATTGGTTAGAGTCATGGTTCTGCGGACCGCGGCGAAAGTCGAATGCGATGGCGCGGCGTAGTAGTACCAGACAATGAAGCCCATGGAAGCTGGAATGTGTACAATCGAATAGAAGCGGTCCAGGAAAGTCAGGAGATCCTGATGGCCGTTCATGAACCATTGCTGGAGTCCCCTTTCGCGGATGGGAAAGAGAAAGCTCAGCCAGCTGAACTCTTCGAATTCGAGGATGGTGAGCCCGTGGTCTTGGGATACGATCCATATGCCTTGGCCTGCGAAGATTTTATTGGAAAGGACTGTTGTCATCCGATAGAAGAGATAGTTGAGGACCCAGTAAAACATCTCGACCAGAAACGGAAACTTCTGGAACACCCGGCTGTGGATGTGGTTCTTGAAGCGGGACGAATTGGGTGTCTCTACGGTGCAGAGTCCACAACAGTCTCTGGTCTTGGGTAGCCGCTTATCTCGAGCCTGGATCTGCTGTCGATCATCGTCGTTATCGCTGTCGTAGTCCAACAGTTCCTGCTCTGAGGGCGCTTCTTTGTCGAGTATGGATCTGAGGAGTCCCCGGTTGCTGTCGAATATGCTGTAGTTCCGCCTTCTGGTCAAGATCATGCCTCCAAACAGGATGGTGACAAACATCACGGCCTCTCCCCAGCTGGGCAGTATCCATTCAGGCTTCGCTTGCCATGCTGGATATGCTTCCAGAACATCAGGATCCACCGCGAGCCGGTCGTTCAGATTGGGATCCATATTGCGCAACGCTGCTCCTGCTCTTTCTCTTTCCTCAGCCGACGTCCCAAGCGAGAGGCCTTGTTGTAGGATCTGCTTTGCTTCCCTAGGGTCCCGGATTGTCTTTGGGCAACGGACAGGGAAGTGGATCTGTGATGATGAAGAAGCTGGAGCTCTCCAAGCGTGCCAAGGTGTTGTTGTTCTCTGGGTGGAGCTCGGTCTGTTTCGGTCTGGATATGCGTGGAGCAATGGATTCCTGAGACATGTGGTCGATAGGAACGCCTGGCTCGGAATCCAAGAATCGCTGAAACGCTCGTGGATGCAGAGGGGAAGAGATGTCGATGCAATCCGAAAACAAGGCAGAAGAGAACGACAACGCCGTGATGAGAGCGAGAAAGACAACGGGGCGGAGGGAGCAGGCAGCAAGTGCGGCTCCTGAGACGAGAATGTCGGTCTTGGCCTCTACGCAATGCATTGAATGATTCGCAAATAGCCTTCTTTAGCCACACTCTAGCGCCGATGCATCCGCGGTGCTGTTGTCGCGTGCGCACTTGCCGATCCGGGCACTGCGGGGGCCTGTGTCGCGCGTGACAAGCGCGATGAAGGAGTGGGAGCAGGCGATTCGCGAGAGGTGGGAAGGGTCAAACGCTGGAGTGAAGACATCTCAAACGGTGCCAAACCGCGAGTTGGCAGGCCGTTCAAACGTTGCCCCTCCTTGCACCCGCTCAGCATGTCTCATCACACCTCCGGCCGGGATCTGGTAGCCGGGGTATATTGGCCGGAGCCAAGACCACCAACTCCGTCGCTTCCCATTGGACCAACCACTTCTTACGGTCAAGCAACAACGCTAATCATCCTTTCCATCCACGCTGCCATGCACCTGAAAGTCGCCTTTGATGCTCACGAGGCCTTCGTGGCTGCTTCTTAAAGGACCTGCATCCAAAGTTGGACACGGCAGACGCATAGACGCGCGGCACATGGCATGGTGGCACAGCACACAGTATGAGTGTGGGGCAGCATTCCTATCTGTGCTATCACTGCTATCAAAGTACTGGAGACTCCACTTCGCTGTGTTGTGCACTCACTCTCGCAGCGAGAGTCCAGCTGGTTGTACGATATCCTTGGGCTCTTCGTTACAAGGTAGGCCTTATAAGCCGTGGTGCTGCTTTCATCTTCTCCAGAAACGCAGGGTCGTATTGATAGACGCCCCTTTTGACGACTGGCTAGTCTGGAAGGCATTGCGAGTCACTTTCTCACATGTCATCTTTCGGAAGCCTCCTACGAACCTCTGGAAAAGACCCGCGCACCACATTGCTCCTCCGCCTTCTTGGTGAACTCATCTGGCTTGATCACTCTGTCCATCAGACGAGCGGCAACGGCAATTTGCGCACGCGTTGACTGAGACGGATCTCACAGAATCGCTTCATTACAGGCAGCCGTATCGGCCATCCTAAGAGCACAGCATAGCCCCAAGCGTTGTCATCTGGCAGAAATGGGGCAGCCGCTAAGCTGAGAACTTCCGAATCTTACCCAGGGACTCCGCACAGACGATTCAGAAGCTGGCGTAGTCGAAGTAAAGCTCAAAGTCACTGCGCTTCCAGGCGGCTTTGACGGCTTCGAGACATTCGAGACGCGTGTACTGGCGGCGAAGGCCGGATGATGACTGTGTACCTTTCTTGGTTTTCTCGCGAGCTTGTGCCATGTCTTACAGGATCTTCGCATCAGTTTGGGTCGTCTCATGGATTTGTTCGCCCACGAATAGTGGCTTCGTCGATCCGATGGCTTTGTATTGTTGCTCAGCGGCCAGCTTCATCCACTCAACACCGGTAGAGATACCTCGCAACTTCTTCATCGCCTCTTCCAGAAAAGTCTTGCTTTGCTGCGCAGACTCGCCGAAGCAATACGATTCTATGTGCCTCCCCAAGTTCCGTGGATCGGCTTGCTCTGCAAATTCGGCAACGAAAGGACCGCCTTGCGCTCTGCTTTGGGTCCGTGTTAGGATTCCCATCTTTCTCCAGGCTGCCTCCAGATGCCCGAAGCGCTGAGCTACTCGATAGAGATGTGCCACGACCTGAGAGACCGTGCCATGATTTGTCCAGTAGAAGCCTGCTTATTGCGTTTGGATCTTAAGGAACCGCAACCTATCGCCAGAAAGGAGTGAGATGGTCCTAAACAGCCGTACTTCGGCTGCCATGTCGCCATCTTCGTCTAGATCTGCCTCAGCACGCGAAAGGAAACTCTTGAACACTTTGTCCTGCCCGGCACATTTCGTCGTGAAAGGTGCCAACCACGACACGTGCGCTTCTGATTTTGGGTTGTTCTGGTGCTTGATTTGCAGAATTGCATGATACTCGGAGTTGACTTGCTCTACATGCCGCTGGGACGTCGCACCGAGAATTTCGTATACAGCGCAGCAGATCATGCTGCTCGTCCTCGCCCGCGATGAACGCCTGGATCTGAAGTCCAAGGAAGTCAACAACCCATGCATAAGTCATTCTTGAACTCTGGAAATCGTCGTACGAGGTCGTTGTCGGCGCGCTGCATGAGCCGCAGCGTCTCTTCCATCATGGAAGTACTGGCGACGAAGGAACCGATCTTGCCTGCACGGCACTCCAACCCGGTATCCTTGGTCTACTCACGCATTTCGTGCAAGTCTTCAAGGCAAAACCGTATGAAGAAGCGCTTTTCTTCCATCCGGGTCAGTTCCGATTTGCTTTTGCTGGAGTCTGACATATATGCAGCGAAGCGGACACGGACGCAAAGTGCTCGTTCACATAAGCAGCTAGCATGTGAACGCCAAGCTTTTGTGCGGGCCGCTAGCGGCCCTTCCCTTCAAGTCCGCTCTTTCCTTGGCACGCATTCTCATCAACATCAAAACAACTTTCAGAGCGGCTTGCTCACAACGCCAAGTCCATCACCCCGACATCATGTCGCCTCGCCGCTCTCCAGTGCCTCACCATGACAAACAGATCAGTGTTTCACGATCAGACAGAGAAGAAGGATTTCAAGCGCGCGAATAGGCTTCCGAAGAGTAGGTTATGAGCAAAGAGATCCACGCCTCGTGTTGGCCACCGGCCTACCGGGGATTCTCGATAGTCATGACTACGACAAGTGGATTCAGAAGATGCCGCAGAGACTACAAGAGCTGGGACTATGGTCATTCGTTGAATCTCGGATGAAAGGCAAACCGACGGCTGGAAGCAAGGAGGCCGACTCCCAGGCAGTGAAGTTCCTGCTCGCGCATGGCGAGCTCACAGTACTTGCTCGCTACGCCCTGCGACCGTGACTCCACTTCTTCGACAGCTTGCGCGAGGCCTGGAGCCGCTTCGGCTGATGGACTTGCCGAGGGAGCTGAGAGACTGGATCCTCGAGCACATGTGGTCGACTCAGTCAGTATTTGACTGGTCCCGGCATCCTCTGCCCAGCGATAGCAATTAAAGGAAAGCTAGGATACACGTACTGAAGACTTCTGCCTTGGATGTAACCAAGGCGTCGGAGAGCGCGAGTCCCTGCATCCACGCGGCGTCCATCGCAACTGGCTATGCAAATATCTCATCTGCTGCATGGTTGATCTCTCAGCTCTGCCGCTTCTTCCTTACGCGGAGAAATCCCCAATTAACACCCTGCTTTCGTGTCTACCAGACGACCTTAGCTTGTTTTCGTTCCTTTGGTCTCAATGCCACAGATGCTCTCTTGTTTCCATTGCTACTATCTATACGTTTCTCCGCACGTATTTTCTCGGTGCGTAAGTGAAAGCACTACCAAATAGCTGCAGTTTGCATATGAATGCCAAGCGGAGAATCGTGCAAGCGGGACGCTCCTTAGTGTTATGGTGAACGATTCAAATCTGAAACTCCGTATCACGACAGCGTTCTGCCCACCTCAAACACCACCAACACTTGAAAGCTATGCAGCACGACACCAACGGAACATGACAAGACCAACTCTCCCGAGGCCACTAAAGGCGAGCCCCAACATTTTGGATTCATCGACCTGCCGCGAGAAGTGCGCGATTGGATCTGAGAGCTCTGCGTGGTAGATCCTCCTCAGGAGAAAAGTCGCTACAGCTCTGCCTACGACATCAGCTCTCGTACCCAAAGATCAGCATCGAGAGGCTGTGCCCGCCATCATTATCTTCCATAGCAGGAGTTCATCCTCTAATGCACGTCTCCCGAAAACCTCGACGGGAAATTGAGCCTTTCTTTTGGAGCGGCGACGAGGTGAAGATCACGATCAGCGGTGAAGGCCGCGATGCTCTCGAAATGATGGATACCTAGCCGACATTCTTTGGGGTGGCTCGTTTGCGACACCTGCGAGATCTCCAAGTCACCCTCAATGCATTCGGATGCCATTCCCTATGTTCGGATCACGTACCCGCAATGACACGGACTTCATCTACACCTAGGCCGGCATCTGCGAGGCTGGATCGAGGGTATGAGTGGGTTGTACACGATCAAGAGGGCGTTCCCCCACCACACGATGGGATATCTGGCTCTTTCTCCGATGGTGTTGAAGCAGCCACCATGGCACAGAACGCAGGGCGTCCGGGAGATATTTTCTGCCGCTTGCAGCTGGTGCGACCTCGTACGATTGACATCATCTTTCTCTATTCTCTGGCCCGACGGCGACAAAGAGTTGTTGGAGTTCGGTCTACGCGAAGATACAGGCGGCAGAAGGGGTAGTTCTTCTCAGCTCGGGCTTTGCATGCTCCTTGATTGGCAGCATTTCAGGGTTAGCTTTGCCAACCGTTGTCTGGAGCGTCGCGTCCCGCTAGCAATCGCGTTCTTGCTGGAGGCAGAGAGAAGACTGTAGACATGAAGCAGATGCCTCATCTCGCCGTGCAGTGAGTGCTGGGTCGGAGATCGTATGTCGCGGGATGGAGGATGGTCATCATTATTCGCGAAGGAGGAAATTTCCTTCCCCTCCCAGGCTCCCAAGCTAATGCCGTGCTTGCAGTTGTTTTGAGTTCGCTCAACGTCAATGCGCGCTCTTGCTCCGCCCTGCCCAATGCATCGCGGTGAATATCGTGCCATAGTAGTGGGTGTGTTTCTCGTACTTTCTGAGACGTCGCAGGGCCGGAGGTGGATTTGGCGGCCTCGCCAGCAGAAGTGCTTTATTTTTATAAGAGAGGAGAGGGCGACAAGACGATCGGCACCTGGAAAGGACCAGCATTGCCTGCAGAGGTATCCCAGCACCTCCCTCCAATCAGCGCTCGCGGCCACCAGCTCCTTCCTCACTTCCCCACCTGCTGCTTATCAGCGCGCCGTCACTCTCATTCTCTGCGCGTCGATTCCCTCGCCGTCGTTTGCTGCGAAGGAACCCGGAATGTCCTCAACCGTTGTCACCGGCGGCAGCGTACACCGTGCTGCACACACACAGCGTGCACGGCATGCTCGAGCGAAGCAGCCCTCCCCTCGTGCCCGCGAGCGCGGCGACGGATAAAGTTGGTCGCTTGCAGCCGCAGAGGACCGGCAGATTTCCGTTGGCGTGGTTGGCTGTTCAGCATGCGACACGAAAACGGTCTAGCTCAGGCATGGTCCGTGCCCGGCTGGAGACTGCGAGACTGGCGTCGCTGGGCGTTACCATTTCCCATTTCCTCCTCCTCTCCCTCGACACTGACACCAGACACACCTCTAACTCGCAGGCTTTCCTTTCCCACCATCGACAATACCATACCTTTCGACACACGACATCGGCTTCCACGATTGCCACGAGCCCCGTCTTTGCCTTCCCTCGTCCGCTTTCGGTCTCTCGACCGCCGACCTTCTCCCCCGAAAACTTCGCGCCCTCCTTCATGACCCATCGGCACCCATCTCTGTACGGTGTAGAGGCATACAGCAGGCGCTCAGAGCCCATATCGGCACCTCCACCACCGAGAATCGCTGCCGGCGACCGCTGTTCCCCTTCTTTACGCCATCCTTTGTCCTTCCAAGGGGAGTGAGAAAAACGCGCACAAGTCGACCGCTAGACGGCGCAGCGAGCGCTCTGTCGTGCACAAGCGTTCGGCACGCTCAGACCGTGGCCTTCCAGCCATGCGCCGCCGACCTGGCGAAGACCCCGTTACCTAACCTCCAAACGCTCTCCCACAGAAAGGATAGCATGACAGACACCTCCTTCCCTGTCAAGGCTATCAACGGTCCCGATCTCTCTCGGACTTCGTTCGCGGCTGCGTATCCGTCACGACAATTACATTATCATGCTCCCGCTGAGATCGGGATTCCCGAAGACGACGGCCAGATTAGCTGTATCTGTGGCTTTGCCGACGACGACGGCTGGACGGTCGCGTGCGATTTATGCAATAAATGGCAGCATCAATCATGCTATTACCCGCAGTACGACGAGCTCACGCTACCGGAAGAGGTGCAGCATTACTGTGTCGAGTGCCGGCCACGACCAGTCGACTCTCACCGGGCGCGTCAGCGTCAGGTGCAAAAACGAGAACATACCGAACAACTTGCAAACGGCGTGAAGCGCGTGTCGACGAAAAGCCACAAGAAGAAGGTAAAGGATCCTCCGCCTCAGACGAATGGGTGGCCTGTCGACAAATTACGGCACGATCGCAACAGCGCGAGTCCACGGGATCAACCACCACCGGCCAAGCGACCAAAGACCAATCGTCGTGCGTCTGATTCGACGACGACGACGACAAACACGACTACAAAGGGCCATTCGCGGAAGCGTAACGCTTCCAATGTCAACCACCGCCGCAGTCTCTCACGTTCGCCGGATTCGCCCATCGAGCAGTACTCGGAAGAGTTCCTTCAGTGTTACCAGGACGACGACTGGAAAGTTACTGACGCCAATCTCTACAACAGTATAGCGGTCACAAACTCCCTTTCAGCGTGGCTCAACTGCCACGAAGACGAATTTCGTACTGCGCACAAACAAGAGAAGGGAGATGTGCTGATGCGTTGGGACGGAAATCTTGACGATATACCTGGCAAAGCACAAATTCAGATCGTCCAAAACCACGATGAGAGTGTGCAGTATCAGGGACTGTTTCCCGCCTGGAAAACCGTGACAGTGCAGGAGCCTGTACCGAGCGGCGCTTACATTGGCGAACTGAAGGGACACGTTGGATTCAAGAAGGAGTACCAGGACGAAAACCGCTGGTCCACCTTGAGACACCCGGAGCCATTCGTCTTCTTCCATCCCAAACTGCCCATCTTCATCGACGCCCGGAATGAGGGTACAGAATTGCGATATATACGTCGGAGCTGCATGCCCAACGCAAGGCTGCAGGCCCTCATTACCGAGAATGTCAACTACCACTTTTGCTTCATGGCAACGCAGCAGATCGAACCTGGCACCGAGGTCGCGGTCGGGTGGGATACTGCGGACGGCTTGCCCGAGCTGGCGTCAAGAAGCGGTTACTCTGACAATGAGCTGGAAATCCTCTCTGCATGGGTATCCACTGCGCTTGCTAACTGCGGCCCATGTGCATGCTCACTACCGGAGAAAGAATGCATGATGTCTCGGTTTGATCGACGGATAAAAGGCCTATCTGAGGAGTCGAGGCCGCCAAAGCCAAAGAAGCGAAAGGCCGGTCAGCACATTTCGCCTCTGAACACTCACGTCAACAGTCGATCAGGCAGTGAAGCGCGTAAGGTCGACGTTGAAGATGATGGCACCGATTCCCGCTCAACATCCGGCTCTGCTGGTAGAGGATCGGCAAGCCGGGACATTACTCCCAATACACATTACTCCACCAACGGACATTACTCCGGGAAGCCCGAACTCTCCGAGCGGGAACGCAAGAAGCTGGCCAAAGAGGAGGAGATTTTCAGACGGCAAGAGGAAGAGCAAGCCGGCAAACAGGCTAAGAAGAAGCGCAACAGCGGTGGATCGAACTTGAACACACCGAGTGCTACTACCTCGAAGCAGCTGGGCTTTCCGCCTAACAATGTATCGCGCTATGTTGACGCAGTCACGTCCCGGCAAGCTGGGCTTCCTGCTAAAGGCGGTCCAGGACGCAAGCCCAAAGCTCAGAAGGCACCCGCAAGGCCAGTCACCAGAGTTGTGAAACGTGCAAAGCCAGCCTATGTCAATGCCGAAGCACAATGTGACATGGATAAAGAAGACGCTGACCGACGTGCGGCGACGCCGTCAACTCGAAGACCCTTCATATCGACGAGACAGCGATTACTCAACCTCTGCGCACAGCGAAACGCCCAGCTCTTATCAACTCGACGCGCGCGCGAGGCCACTGCATCCCCTGTTTCAATCACGCAACCAGTGAAGATGGAAGTAGATCATCGTGCAGCTGTAGTGCTGGGAGATCCGCCATCGCCTGCTCCAGCACCGGCTATGCCAGCTGAGAACGCGCAGTCCCATCCATCGGAACACGAGGCCTTTAATGACGTTGAGATGGAAGATGCGCCTGCGTCAGAGGAGACCAAGACAGCGCCATCGACCTCGCAAGTTGATACGCCACCCAAAGAGGTCTCAGATCAGGCTAAAACTTCTCTTCCTGTGGAGCCTCCGGCACCTCCATGGCCGCAAGAGCCATCTTCCGCAGTTTCTGCAGAAGTGGAATTATCTGCAACAAGTCATAAGCCGGCCAACATGCACCTGCAAATGCCACCACCTCCGACAAACCCATTCACTCAGCCAGCTGCACCACTATCAAGTGGCACCACAGGATCAGCAAGCAACTCGATCGTACAATCTCCTGCGACACTCGGGCCCAACTCAATTTTCTCACCGTCAGTCAGCGCCGCTGTCGCGCCTAGTCCGGTTCGGAAAAAGCTCAGTCTCAGCGATTATACTCGACGGAAAGCTAAAGACAAAGATAATGAGGCCAAAGCGGAGAGAGAAAGCTCGCCAGCATCGACAACCTCAGGACCGGTCGTACCGCCACTTCAACCGTCCTCATCGTCGGAAGTGAGAGCGGCGCAGGATGGCTCTGCCATTGACGAGGATGTAAGGATGGAAGACGCCGGCGGCGAAGAAAACAAGCCATGACTTGATTTGCCACCCCTTTATGAGAATCCCGTGTGTTTTTTTGCTGCAAACTGTTCGTTCAAGCGAAGGCGCGCGGGTGTCAGTCTAACCTATACGATTCAAGTGGAAATTGCGGGATGGTTCAAGCGGGCGGGAACAAATATCTTTGGGATCGGCTGACTGAAACTTGGATCATGACGAAAGCACAGTAGAGCGAGATTGCTCTCGAGGCGATTATGTAGTTGTAGCACGCGAGGCAAAGAGTCCTCTAAGTATATTATAGCATGAAGCGAATCAACATGAAAGTCATCAGTAGCCCTTGAGGCACCTTGAGGCATCGGAGTATCGGAACCGAACTAGGTCGTGGAGGAGCGAAGATCGCAAGAAAATATCACGTGACCAAATGATATCTTGGCGCTCGATAGTTGCTGGGGCAACGACTGTTTGACAAGTGCGACACAACGCCAGCAAGCAAGCTCAAACAAGGCAACTTCACGACTTCAACGATACCCATCGCCACCAACAAAAGATACTGCCAATCTGATTATTCGTCCACCGCTCATATTCTTGAAACGAAAGCATGAACGCATAGTTGGCGAGAATATACCAGGCAGAACACCCGAGCATTGCTCGCGACTGCATTCCACACTCGTTGCACTTCACGACATCGGAATGGCCGCCCCGAATACGCCGCATGGCTATGGTCCGCCTCCAGAATATGACGAAGACACGACTCCGAACAATCATTCGCAGCATGGCGCGACGATGCGGCTGTTAACCAATGCAGACGACGAAGCTCCTCCTCAGTCAGTACCAAACCGGCCCTCCCCTCACGACCTGTTCATCCGCGCACAAGAACGGCTGCGAGGAGGAGCACAGTACCCTCAGGTCTCACCTACTGGCCCATCCCAGCACCCTCCACCTCGTCCCGCACCCTCACCCCTTGAGACCCAGACTCAGAGCCAAGAAGAACTCAATTCCCTGTTGCGTGATGTCGAGAGCGACCTGACCCAAAGCGCCAGATCTTCGGCCCCCAGAACGAAGAGATACAGAGTACATTTTCGCGACAAGAGCAGTGACAACATCAAAGATACCGTGAACGCTCCCACCGGCGACATTGGCTCATTACCATCTTACAACAGGCCACCCAGCCCAGTACAGCGATATTACCAGCAGTCTCCAACGAGGCCGCTTAGTAGACAGCCATCGATTCTGGACAACGCTCCAGGTATGCCGCCGCCAGTCGCTGCTGACTACGATCCGTTTCGGCCCTCTTCACGATCGTCGCAGAGTCCATCAAAGTCCTTTGGCACGCCGAGAGGTTCGAGGGAGTACGCTCGCCCACCAGCTACAAATGTGCCATACGAGCCGGCAGACATCAATGGAGGCCCGCGCCCTGGAACTCCATCCTCTCAGTACGCTGGATCGCCAAAGAGACCCCTCCCACCCGCTCCGCTGTTTGCTGCAGGACGACCCGCATCCATTAACACTGATGAGAAGGAGCCTAAGATGACAAGCATACCCATCAACGGACCTGATGATGTGTTTGGGCCTGCGACCGGAGAAAGCGAGGACCAGCGTCCAGGACTCGAGTCTCGTGATAGTTTCGTGTCTGAGTCGACACTCACCGACAGCGACGGCATGTATTCACACAAAATGGATGATGAGGACGACGATCTCTACGGACCGGCTCCAACCGGTAAACAGGAACGACGGGGTGCACGACAAGCTCAGATGGCGAAGAAAGAAGTCAAGCTCATCAACGGTGAGCTGATTCTGGAGTGCAAGATACCAACCATCTTGTACTCTTTCCTGCCGCGACGCGACGATGTTGAGTTCACACACATGCGATATACTGCCGTGACTTGCGATCCTGACGACTTCGTTGATCGAGGATACAAGCTGCGACAAAACATTGGATTCACCTCACGCGAGACGGAACTCTTGATTTGCATCACCATGTACAACGAAGACGAGATCGACTTTACTCGCACCATGCACGGCGTGATGCGGAACATTGCACATTTCTGTAGCCGCACAAAGTCTCGAACATGGGGCAAAGATGGGTGGCAGAAGATTGTGGTCTGTATCATTTCTGATGGACGAGCTAAGGTCAACCCGAGAACGCTGGACGCTCTGGCTGCAATGGGATGCTATCAATCGGGCATCGCGAAGAACTTGGTCAACCAGCGCGAGGTGACGGCACACGTGTACGAATACACCACACAAGTGTCTCTGGATTCTGACCTGAAGTTCAAGGGTGCAGAGAAAGGCATCGTGCCTTGTCAAATGATCTTTTGCCTGAAGGAGAAGAACGCGAAGAAGCTGAACAGCCATCGTTGGTTCTTCAACGCCATTGGAAAAGCGCTCAATCCTAACGTATGCATTCTTCTGGACGTTGGAACGAAGCCTGGTGACGATTCGCTATACCACCTCTGGAAGGCATTCGACAAGGACTCAAACGTGGCCGGGGCGGCTGGCGAGATCAAAGCCGCCAAGGGCAAAGCATGGCTGCAGCTGCTGAACCCTCTCGTTGCCAGTCAAAACTTTGAGTACAAGATGTCCAATATCTTGGACAAGCCGCTGGAGTCCGTGTTCGGATACATTACAGTGTTGCCCGGTGCATTGAGTGCATACCGATATCATGCGTTACAAAACGACGAAACTGGCCACGGACCATTAAGCCAATATTTCAAGGGAGAAACTCTACACGGTCAGGATGCAGATGTGTTCACAGCGAACATGTATCTCGCAGAGGATCGCATTCTCTGTTGGGAGTTGGTGGCAAAGCGCAGCGAGCGATGGGTGCTGAAATATGTACGGAACGCCACTGGAGAGACCGACGTACCTGACGCTGTCCCTGAATTCATCTCTCAGCGTCGAAGATGGCTGAACGGAGCGTTCTTCGCGGCCGTGTACTCTCTGCTGCATTTCAAGCAGATCTGGAAGACCGACCACACCATTGCGCGCAAGATCTTGCTGCACATCGAATTCGTCTACCAGTTCGTCCAGCTGCTCTTCACCTTCTTCTCACTCGGAAACTTCTACTTGACCTTCTACTTCATCGCTGGGTCGCTCGCAGACAAGAAAGTGGACCCGTTTGGACACGGGATTGGCAACTTCATCTTCATCGTTCTGCGATACTCCTGTGTCTTGCTCATCATGGTTCAATTCATCTTATCCATGGGTAACCGGCCTCAAGGAGCGAAAAAGATGTTTTTGGCATCCCTCATCGTATTCAGCGTCATCATGGTCTACAACACCTTCGCGGCAATCTACATTGTCGCTCGACAGCTCTCGCAAGGGAGTTCGATATCATTCGGCAACAACGTCTTCACGAATCTGATCGTCTCAACGCTGTCGACTGTGGGCTTGTACTTCCTGATGTCGTTCATGTACCTCGATCCATGGCACATGTTCACCTCATCGGCGCAATACTTCGCGCTCTTGCCATCCTACATCTGTACTCTGCAAGTGTACGCCTTCTGCAACGCGCATGACGTTACCTGGGGTACGAAAGGAGACAACGTCATCAACAAAGACCTTGGAGCGGCGAAGACGAATAAGGATGGCACGGTCGAGCTCGAAATGCCGAGCGAACAGCTCGACATCGACTCCGGGTACGATGAAGCCCTACGTAACCTCCGAGATCGTGTCGAAGTGCCCAAGCCGGGTATTCCGGAATCACAAATGCAGGAAGATTACTATCGCGCCGTGCGGACGTACGTCGTGATTGTCTGGATGGTCTGCAATGCCATTCTCGCCATGGGAGTCAGCGAGATCTACAGCAATACGCACGTGGCGGACAACTACTACCTCAAGTTCATCTTGTGGTCAGTAGCGTGTCTCGCGTTGTTCCGAGCCATCGGAAGCAGTGCGTTCTTGGTGATCAATGGGATCCATTCGATCGCGGATGGGAAGCTGAAATGGAGTCAGCAGGCCAGCAGTAGTATAGCCGGGAGCAAGAGGAGTATGGGGAGCAAGATGAGCCTGCCTAGTTGGATGAGCAGCAGTGGCAGTTGGGTCAGCAGTAAAGTGAGCAGTTGGACGCCGAGTAGTATTGGGAGTACATGGTCTGGGCGATGATGAGTGTCGTCCACTTGGGGAAGAAGAAGGTCGTGTTAGTTGCGTGCTCCAGGTCTCGAGAAACACATGATTGTTATGGAATGTAGCACTAGTGTAGCGCCATGCTTGAATGATAGAATGTATGATATGAGCATTTCTTTCATATAAGTAAGAGAGAGAGGGAGAAAGAGAGAGAGGAATAGGTTGGCGGTGGTTGACAGAAGTCTTGGAGCATTGGGAGATCTGCGCCAAAAGTCGCTTGCAAGGTTCAGACGACATCTCTTGATCGTGTACATTAATGAATATTTAGGTGCCGTCCCAGTCGCAGTCGCAGACATGGAAGCCATCAGCATCGGACAGCATGTCTTCTCCGACCAGCAAAGTCTTCCAGACCTACGAACTGCTGGAGCGCATCCTCCTCTTCCTCCCCTTCCATGACCGATTCGTAGTCCAGCGAACATGCCGGACATGGCGCTCACTCATCCATCGCTCCAAGATCATCCGGCAGGAGATGTATCTCGCGCCCGCCGGCTCACCCTTGAAACCCATCGAGGACGCGTACAACGTCTACGCGGGAAGAACGCGGTCCCTCTACCGCCCGACCCCAGTACGATTGAATCTGGCAGCAGAAGTTCTGGGTCTCATCAACGAACCGTCAGGCCGTGGACACCGGATCCCCCTCGCGACGTTCGGCGTCTCGGACCAGAATCTCTTCTTGCAATTCGATATCAAAGGCATGCCCGTCTACGAGACCAAGATCGCACATGAAGCAGCCTCCTGGAGACGGATGCTCCTCACTCAACCACCCATCACCGCCGTCAATTTCGAATTCATCCGACGAGATCCGCACGGTGGCGCCGTTACGGTGTACAATCCCAGCGGCGTGACGTTTGGGGATCTACATGAGATGTCCTTGAAGCTGGCTAGGGAATTTGAGCTGGTTACGGGTGAGGACTCGGAGCTCACTTTTGAGAATATGAGTTTTTGTCTTTTCCATCCATTCACCGAGGATGGGATGGAGGAGGCTTGGTGAAGGGAAGGGGCATGCGAGGATGTTGGGCTGGGTCCATATTCGGAATTGTGCCGATCCTGATGGCCCTGTCATCGCCCCTGAGTATTGCTCGATGCGCAAGTCTTGACGAAAGATTAGCTTGCGTCAAGCCAAGTCGTGGCGAGGAAGGAAAGGCATACGTGATCACCTCGGGTGGCACAGCGTCTTGGCGGCGCCTGCACGCTCTCCATCCTGAGCCAACGACTCATCCGTCGAGCAATCACTTAGGACTACAGCCTACGGCACCATCAGTCTGAGAGCTGTGCGGGCAAATATGACTATCAGGCTCTAGTCAGTCCAAGCACAGCTTTCGAGGCGTCTCAGGAATACTGTCTTATCTGCCCTCTGCCGAGATGCACACGGTGGCCAAGCAAGCAAGAGATTCGAGCGCCTGGTATTGGACTTGCATCAGAGACCAGTCATGGGAAAATGCAGATGTTCACATATTCTTCTGCGAATCCAAGCTGACCAACACAAAGCAGCGCTGCAGTTGGGCGGCATCATGACGGCTATGTGACGGCACTTATCAGGATATTGCTCTGATTGAAGGAGATGACTTCTACATATCTCTTCTTCGTCGATTGGGGACTGGTCCAATGAATCGTGGTCCGCGCCATCTTGGCTCGAACTGGGAGAAGTGGCAATATGCCAAGTCACAGACGCAGCGGCTCTTGAACAAGCTCCTTGGTCGTTCGGCTAGTCCAGAGACAGCGATCATCGCCAACATGGTGTGGGTGCTGCTGAATGCGACACAGACGCAGCTACGGGAAGATTAGCCCGTGACAGCAGCGGTGCTTAGCTCTCCGGTTAGCATTCGGCTGGAGATCAAAGACGAAGAGGTGAACGATGTCTTTAACTATTTGAAGCTGAGAAATCTATGGCCGAGACTGAGACACTTGAAGACCTGTATGCAACATCGCAGGATATGGGCAACGTCCGTGTTCCACTTACGCAGACGCATACGAGTGTGAACGCGAAAAATGGAACTTTCACCGCAGCGTGTGCTGCATATTGACTTTAATCATGAGAGACGGTATTGCGAATGCTGCTTTCATCGATCCTGATCTGGGCTACGTACGAGGGGAAATTCGGCTTGCCATCGACCCCCGATGCGACCGCGACCTATACTGGACTGCCGTCTCTGACCGCATCCGCGGGCTTGTCAGCTATCTCAAGCCTCACATTACCGAGCTCCTCTTGACTGGCACTTCGACAACGAATGCACGCTTCAAAGCGGCGCTTCGGGATGCACTTATTGATGTCGTTGAAGATAAGATCCTTGCCGCTGTCAACAATGATAGCAAGGAGGCGATAGATGTTTGAAAATGGAAAGCCTTATTCGATTTCGCCATTGCTCGAGGAGCCGCTGAGGTCGCGAAACGCAGACAGCAAAGCCCTTGCAGTGCGCTCAGACAGATGGGTGCAGACGACGCAGAGAAGGCGAGCAGCAGGTGACACTTCGGAAGCAACAGCCGGAGCTGTAGTCCTGCCGCCGCAAGAAGAGATGATCACATGGGACAGCTTCTCTTCGTTCCTTCCACCTACCTGGTCTTCGGCCCATACATTCTCCGGGGACCCCAACGAACCTAGGAAGCAACCTACAGAGAGCCGATGCCGGCGCGATCTCCGAACATGTGGCGTTTCGAGGATCGCGGCATTCTGTGGATGGGTGTGGAATACAAGGACTGCTGTTTCCTTTCGGAGGTACCTTTCGGGGTACCTTCACCGTCTATCAGGGGTGGCATCCTGCAGCTTACGATGCTCTCTCGATCTTCTCGCTGGCACCTTTGCCATGCTCTTCGGCGGATACACTGGTATTCCTCTCAAGCTCCATTTCCTTCACGTTGACGGCATGAGCTTGGTCGATATTCAAGGTCGTTGTTCTGTGCTCATCCAAGCTGTCACGCTTGAAAAGGTTGATGTAAATCTACAGAATGGGAGCACATTAGCTTTGGTCCTTGCCTTGCCGAAGAGGCCGCTTCTTTCAGACTCACCGGAAAGATCCATGCTAACACGTAGAATGCTGTGGGAATAGCCATCGCATGGTGAAACGCGCGTGGTGAGGAAGCGTTGCCGGTGGCAGCAGCACCGGTCATGGGAGGAATCACAGCTCCACCAGAAATCGCAGCAACCAGGAAAGATCCACCGCGCTTGGTATGCCTGCCCAAGCCTCGGAGAGCGAGGGTGAAAATGGTCGCAAAGCACGCGCTCTCGAAGCAAAGAACAATGATGAGCATCGCGACACTGCTGGCTCCTTGGGTCAGAGTTGCAGCCAATGCGAATATGAAGCAGAGGCCGAGATAACATCCCAAAATGTAACGAGGCTTGAAGATTGGGAATGTCATCAATCCGGCGGTGACAAACCTCATGAAGGCGTAGAGTCCTTGGCCCACGGCGAGAAGGTTGCTGGACATGGAAGCGCTGTATCCCGCTTCTTTACAGAAGTTGATGAAATAGTTTGCAACGGCGACTTGGGCGCCGATCTGCGCGTGCATCTTGTCAGTTGCTTGCCTTCGGCCTAGTCAGATGATTGACTCCTACTCACGTAGCAGAACTGGCTCCATATTCCCAAGAACAAGCTGTATTGCTTCCGAAGTGCACCTGGGTCTGAAGCACCAATCTCAGCCTACGCGCCAAGTCAGAACTCATGGTTCCGTCCCACGACAGTGTTGTATTTCTTCTCACCTCCTGGACGCCCATGTCGGCATCCGTGATCTCCGGAAAGGGTGCAATGTAGAACAGAAGGATCAGAAGAGCAACAAAGCATGCTACTCCTAGGTACACCCATTGCACATTCCTGAGTCCTTGCTTGTCATCGACAGTGTTCGCGAAGAAGACGCGAGAGGCGAGCAGAGGAGCGACGAAAGAGCCCACACCTTGGACACCTTGCGCGAGGTTGAGGCGGATCTCAGAGTATCGAGGAGGGCCGCAAATGGAGAGGAAGTTGTCTGCTCCGGTCTCGAGGGTCGAAAGGCCAGCACCTGAGCAGTCACAATCAGTGGCATGCTCCAAAGTGGAGAGCTCTCGCCACCATTTGACAAAAGATTACCACTCACCGACCACGAACATGCTCCCACAAAAGCCACCGAAGCTCGCCTTAATACCCGACGGCCAGAATAGCAGGCAGCCAACAGTCAACACTGCCAATCCGAACATGAAGGTTACTCGGAAACCATAGTGTCGCAAGATCCAGCCAGAGAATGTGAGCGGGCACAAGAAGTATGCTCCGAAGTAAGCAGCGCTCAGTCCGGAGGCCATGCTGGCAGAGATGTTGAGCTCCGTCTGGAAGTGCGAGTTTAGAACGTCGAGAAGGCCGTATGCGAAGCCCCAGAGGAAGAACAAGATCCTGGAACATCGCTCGTCAGCACCACAACGCCCCTGACGTGCCCGCGCTCACTCACGTAACCAGAGCATTAGGTATGAGCGACTGCTTCAGTGTAAGCGACGTGCCCTGTCCGATGGCAGCATCATCGGCTGTGATCTTCCTCTTCCAGATACCCATTTCTGCGGCAGTAAGAGACGTGCTTGTGAGACCGTGACCAAGGAATGCGAACGAGAGACCAAGCACCGGCCAGCAGCTCTATATCTACCCACCACCACGCTCCACACAATACCGGTCTGGGGAACCGAAGGCTGTGTGGAGTCCCCACAGAGCTAATGCGGAGAGAAAAGCGCCTCTCTACCTCGCTACTCCTCGAATCTGCAATCCAAAGGCGTTCTCATGTGCTGCTTGCCGCGTGTTCGGCCAACAATAAGCCGAGATGCATGAGCCGCACGCATTCTTTTGGAGCGAAGGCATGAAAGTGATTGTTCGCGCGGCTGGAAAGATGCATCTCTGTTGGCTGTGTGAAGCGTCGTCGACTACGAGATTGTCCTGGACTTGTTCTTCCACTGTCCTGAGCTGCAGGTGGCACATGGACGCTACGAGGTGCTCGGGGTAGCTTGGAGCGTGAGGCGAATTGCTTCAAAGGTCTTTCGCTGCCGTGTGGCGACGCTTGAACGGGCTCTGCGGCTGTTGCAAGCGGTATCGAACGGCAGACCTGTTTCTTCCTGATGCTCGTTGTCTCTCGACTCCTTTTCCAGCTCAAGTGGGCTGTCAGATGCAAAGCACGGCGTCCATTAGCAGCCAACCAACTTGCCTGGCAACCAGTAACCTCTGTATCAGGGCATCCCCCTTACTTTTCACATCATCTACGTCAGTAGCGCGAACAATACGAATGATCTTCTGGACTGGTCATACAAGCCATAGTACTTCAGCCTTTGGTGAACCATGAGCCGTGGACTTTTGTGTGAAAACTTCAAAAGGGTTCCGAATGGACCGCGAGACTCAAACGTATGTCCGTCTCTTCCTGTGGGTCACATAGGCATCAGACAACCGGAGCAGAGAGTCGATGTCATGGTGGAGTCGAGAAGCACTAGAAGGCAACCCTGAAGTTATACGATGCTATCCGGCCAAACAGACTTTGGGGTTCGCCGGGCCTATCGCACCTCCTCACTTTCACTCGATTGCTCTACGCAATGTAGGCTCTGCATTGATTTCTCTTCATTGATTGCAAACGAGACGCCAGACCATATCGAAGATTCGAAATGACACTATTCCCAGGCGTGGCTTTTGTGACTGGCGCAGCTTCTGGTACGGCATCTCTTACTCATTCCAGCCATCTTAAACGATCCGTTGACCGGGTTTGTAAGGTATCGGCCAAGCTGTCGCCGTGTCGTTTGCGCGAGAGGGATGTCGCCAGATTGCAATCGCAGACCGTAACGAAGAAGGACTCGTAGCGAGCAAAAAAGCAGCATTGCAAATCGCCGAGGACGCTCATGTTGTCTCTTATACCGTCGACGTCGCCGAGGAATCTCAGGTACAGAGGGTGATTGAAGCTGTGGTCAAAGACTTTGGTCGGATCGATTATGCTGTGAATGCCGCAGTGAGTCTGATTCATGGGTCTAGATGGAGGACCTGCGTACATTATTGATGGCGACATCAGGGCATCCTCAGCAACAATCAACGCTCCCACGACACAGCACTCTCGACGTTCGACAAGATCAACAGCGTCAACTATCGAGGCTGCTGGCTTACCTCTCGCGCGGAGATCGCGCAGATGCTCAAGCAAGATGCACTGCCGACTCACGATGGACGTCCTGGCAACAGGGGAAGCATCGTCAACTTTGCCAGTCAACTTGGGATTGTAGGCAGACCTGCTGCGGGTTCGCTTTCCCCATTCGCATCTGTTGGCGGAACTCTCAAACCAGGTAGGTAGAAGGCTGATGATGATGATTGTCCCGACAGCGCCGTACTGTGCCAGCAAAGCAGCAGTCATCAGCATGACCCAATGCGACGCAATCGATGTAAGACATCTGACCCTCCCCCCTTCTTCGTCCCATTCTCGCTGCTGAATCAGGGGCAGTACTCCAAAGATAGCATCCGGGTGAACTGGTTAGTGTCAGCTGTCAGCCAGGTAGCTTCCCAAGACTCTCCTTACTAGTCGGATTACTGAACACTGCTGGGGAACTCCTCATTGTAGTGTCTGCCCGGGCGTCATCGACACGCCCATGACCCGACCGACCATGGACGTCTTGGGCCCGGCAATCGCCATCGCACCCATGGCCCGTCCCGGGACGGCACAAGAAGTCGCGGACGCCGTCCTGTTCCTCTCCAGCTCCAAGGCGACGTTCGTGCAGGGCGCGGCAATGGTCGTCGATGGCGGTACGTCTCACTGCATGTCTCGGGCATCCCAACAACAACAAAAGACACACACACACACACACACACACACACACACATCCTTACTGACTCTCCTGTGATGAATTGAGGCTATACCATCAACTGACTGAGACGGCCAACTTTCTTGGCCAAGCCTCTCTGGACGGATCCAAAAACCATCCGATTGAGCAGGATATTAGGTCATCGGAATCCCAAAAATGTGCTTTCATGTGTTCACACTTGCTTGTCACATGTTTTCGCCTCTCCTCTCCCAAAACCGCACGCACCTTTCCTTTTCCTGATGCGATCTCAATCTCCTATCTCGGCCGAACACGACGACCAAAAAAAAAAAAAATCTCCCGCCGACCAGCAGCACACCACACCGGCTTAGCCAGCCAAGTCGCCAAGCCCCCCCCCCCCCCCGGCCAAATTCAGCCTCGCTTTTTTTCCATTTCCAATTTCTACTACGGAAGGGGGCCATGGGCCCAGATCCACCACCCAACATCGTCACGAGAACAGAGGACCAGACACGTCCGGGTCCCACTTGGCTCGAAAGAGTGTAGTAGAGCGTCCTGTACTGCCGGAAGGGTGGAGGAGGGAGGGCAAAGCAATAAAAGAATCCGCGTGGAGGGAGGGAGCATGTTGTGCGTTATCAGGCATTTACTAGGTGCTTGTTTGCCAAGTGGAGCGCGCGTCAATGTATAGTCATCGGCGCTCACATCAATCGCGCTATGCGTGGGACCTCCGTAAACATGATCCCTGCATCGCTCCCACACTGGTTCCACTCGTTAATGTCGGTTCTCGCGATTGGCCCCGGCGAGCCAAGATTGGTCTCCATGGTTCGCTGCCGCATCGAGATTGTCGTCGCATGGAAGATGCCAGATGCTCTCTGTGCGCACGGTGGTGCGCAAGTCCACACTGTCATCAGCGTTGCTGTGGCTCAGTGAAAGACATTACGACCATACCTTAGACGAGCAGATGGAAACCGCACCAAATATCAGTTCACTCTCTCGTTTAGACATCTACCAGAAGATTATGTACAGTGCTTCTCCAGAAGAAATACGGAGATTGGCACATTACTTCCTCTGTCGGTAGTAACACACTCCGTCTTGGTTATTCTGTTCCCAACTTATAATTCAACGCGTAAAAAGAAATGGTATCTCGACGAGCATCTAATCATCTTCCTCTTCTTCCGAAGTCTTTCCGACCAGTGTCCATCGTCCCTCGCCGTTCTCATCCTTCTCGTGCTTGAGAGCCAGCTTGCTAAGGTGACCTATGATGTTCTCCATTTGGGTGTCGTGAATGGATCGGTTCTTGCGGCCAAGATCTGCGAGGCCGGGAATCTTGTTGAGGAGGTAGTAACTGATGGCGATGAAGATGAGGACACCAATGGAGTAGGCCCAGATAACGACGACGGTGACAACGTCGGTGTGGCCGTTGACGGTCTCCTGGAAGGACGACATTGGGCTGGGGAGAGGCTGCTGGTAGATGTTGGGGTTCAACCAACCGAAGATACAGAAGAGGGTTGCGAGAGCGTCGACACCACCAATGGCACCAACGAGTTGCCACGACGGGAGGGTGTTGGCACCGCGGGTGACGAAGATGAGCCAGTTCTCAGTAAGTGCGACTTCGAGGAAGAGAATCTCCTGGATGTTACCCCAGTTCTGGACAATACCACCGTTTGGCAGGTAGAGGGTACCGCGGATGATCCAGGTGCCGATGGCAAGCTCGATACCGAGAATGACGGAGATGATCCAGATCTTGGGAAGCTGCCACTCGACGGGACGCTGCTCGGAGTGAGCATTGTCGTATGCGACGGCGACAGTGGCCAAATCGGCGAAGAGGGCAATGAACACAATGAGCTCAGAGCTGATGGTCTCGTTGATGATGATCATGGAGGTGACCAGGTAGATTTCCAGATGCAGACAGAGGGCGATACGGTACTGAATGTAGGACTTCATACGCTGGAAGATCTGGCGGGCAGTCTTGATGGCGAAGACGATGGTGGAAAGACCGGGAGCCAGGAACACGATATCAGCAGAAGCCTGGGCAGCCTCAGTGGCACCCTCGACGGCGATACCACAGTCGGACTTCTTGAGAGATGGAGCATCGTTGACACCGTCACCAGTCATGGCAGTCAAGTGACCACGCTGTTGCAGCATCTCGACGACCTGGTACTTGTGCTCGGGGAAGACCTCAGCGAAACCGTCGGCACGCTCGACAAGGTCGTGCTGAGTGGTGCCTGATAGACCACCGTGGATGAGCTTGGAAGAGTTGTAGACCTTGGTACCGAGAGCAAGCATCTTGCAAGTCTCCTTGGCAATAGCGATAGCGTCACCAGTAAGCATCTTGACCGGAACACCGAGCTGCTGGGCCTCGACGATGGTCTGGGCGGTATCCTCACGTGGGGGGTCGAACATGGAAAGCATACCGAGGAGGACCCATGGATCGTTGTTCTTCTGGTAGGCGACACCGAGAGAGCGGAATCCACGGCGAGCGAACTCAGACGCCTTCTCCTTGAAGAGGTCGGCGGTCTCCTTGGAGCACTCAGTCAGGTTAAGAATGGCCTTGGGGGCACCCTTGGCGCAAGTGAAACGGTCACCGCGGAGCGTGCAGACAGTGGTGATGCGCTTGGAGACAGGGTCGAAAGGAGTAAATTTCTCAGTCTTCCAGTCGTCCTTGAGGATGTCACGAGCCTTGGGGTAGCGCTTGAGGGTCAAGATGGTGACCTTGTCGATAGGGTCGAGAGACTTGATGTTGTGCGAGGAGGCAAGAGCAGCGCAGGCCATCATCCAGTTAACGTCCTCGCCCTCAGCGACGTAAGGCTCACGGATAGAGAGCTGGTTAGCAGTGAGGGTACCAGTCTTGTCAGAGCAGAGAACATCGACACCAGCGAGCGACTCGATGGCGGTGAGCTTCTGGACAATAGCTTGCTGCTTGGCGAGGTAGGCGGCACCGACGGCCAGAGTGGTGGTAGTGACGACAGGAAGACCGACCGGAACACCGATGATGAAGAGGATCAGGACGTACTTGAGGAGCGTGTTGTCGGAGTCCTCGGGAGTTGCGAGCTTCAAGTGGCGGAAGAAACCACCAATCCAGGCTGCGAGAATCCAGAACATGACGAGAACGAGAAGCGCCGTACCGATGCTGTTCATGATAGCCTTGAAATGACCCTGGTCCTTGGCGCCTTGCACGAGGGAGGCAGTACGACCGACGAAAGAGAACCTGGCAGAGGTCTGGCAAACAGCGTAGGCCTTTCCACGCTTGCAACCGGTGGTGTAGTAGACGATGTCTCCCATGAATTTGTCGACAGCGAGCGATTCACCAGTGATGGCGGACTGGTCAGTAGCAACGATAGAATGGCCCTGGTGCTGGATACCCTCACCCTCGGCGTCGGGTTCCTCTTCAGATCCGGCCGGGTCATCCTCTGGGTCGAGAGCATGTTGCTCGCGCAGCTCCTTGTACTTCTCGAAATCTTCTGGGTGGTCGTAGTCGCAGATGAGACGAGCGTCGGCTGGGACAGTCTGGCCTTCCTCGATGACAACAATGTCACCGGGCACCAGCTCACGGGCCTTGATATCCTGTTCCTGACCATCGCGAATAACCGTAGCCTTCATGGCAATGTCACCCTTCAACGAAGCGACGACATCGGCGGCCTGCTTTTCCTGGTACCAACCGACAGCGGCGTTGAGCATGAGGATACCGATAATGACACCCAAATCGATCCAGTCACGCAGACCGGCGGCGAGGAGGACAGCGAGTTCCATGACTGCGACGAATTATTAGCTCCATGTCAGGCGGCGATCGTGTTGTGCAGCAGTGCGATCGGGACCGACGCAGGCCAAGCCTCGGCGGCCGAAGGAAGCTCTAGCTAGAGAGCTCCAAGCGCACAGCTACCCGCAGAGCTTGCGGAAAAAAGCAACTCGAGCTGGCCACCTCGAAATGCGGGCAGGCATTGCAGCCGCGCTTCGTCCCAATTCTGCATGCTGCTGCCGTGGGAAGCTGAGGGGAGACATACCGTAGAGGATAGGACCGGTGAAGAAGGACAGAAACTTCAGGAACAAGTTCTCCTTCTCGGTGGTGAGTTCGTTCCAGCCGAAGCGCTTGCGGCGGCTCTCGACATCATTGTGCGAGATACCCTGCTTGATGTCGGCGGTGAGCCACTCGTCGGGGACGTGTCCGCCCTCATCGGTGGGCTGGTCGGAGCCAGACTTCTTCCAGAACTGCAGAATGTGGTCAGCAATAGGCACGTCGTTGGTGAGTGACGCGGTGAACGACGGACCTGCCACGACTTCTTCTTCTGGCCTTCTGTACCCTTCTCAGCGGCCTCTTCTTCTTGGGCGGCCTTGGGATCCCGGTAGGTGGAGATGTACTTCTGGAGTGCGGTGTACTCGTCTAGTTGGTAGTCCATGTCAGTAATGCAGATGGAAAAATCGCTACATCGCGAGCGCATGGGCGCGGTGGTGAGGGTCATGATTACCTAGATCATCGATGTTGCCGGGTGCCTGAGACCATTTTCGAGACCTGTAGTTGCCATTGTCAGCCATGGAGTGCTCGTCGACATGTGCGGAAAGCGCCGCCCGTCAGAAGCATGAGGCGCGGCGGGTGTGGTGGTGTGCAATAATTGTTGGTGCGCAGCAGCAGCGGCGGCGACAACAACAACAGCGCGCGAACAGCCGCCCACAGGGCCGAGGGGAGGAGGATGAGGAGAGGTCGTACCTGTCGGCTGCACCCTCGCCGTTTTCCAAGTCCTTGTCGGAGAAGCTCACACGCGGAGCCGCCATCTCGAAGTAGCGATGTCCAAGTTAATGGTTGTCGCTGGTGAAGATGGAAAGCAGAGAGGGAGTGCGCGTGTAGCAGAAGAAGAAGCTTAGGCTGGGTGGGCTGGGGGTAATAAGAGGAAGCGGGAGGCTCCGCGCTTGCCGAGAAGTCGTCGGCGGCACGGCAGGTCAGCAGTGGGAGACTCGACCGCCTCCGGCTGGGCTTGGGAACAGCCTGCCCTTGCCATTGATCGCTTTGGACAGAGGTCACCACCGGTCCACGGTCACCTCTTGCACGGACCGCCCCAATGTGCCAATAACGTCAGGCGCAATCGCCGCCGATACTGTGAGAGTTGAGGCATTTAGTTTCGCACTAGCCCGGCGGCAGACGGATCCACACCAGCTGCAGGTTACGCCGAAATATTCGCCCGCGCACTGACCTGCCCAGGTGGGTGCAGCGCGGGAACGGGTCTCACGAGGCTCACTAGCCTATCAGCCAATCGCCGGCCCCAATTTGCTTCTGCTGATTGTACACTTGCGAGTCTCTGGCTGAGGACAACAATGGCGACGGCGACGGCGACGGCGACAGCGGCAGCGGCAGCGGCAGCGGCAGCAAGAAGCAAGCAAGTCCCCTCCATCACCTCACCAAGCCGTCACGGTGTGTCGTGCGTCGTGCGTCGTGGGTCGTGCGTCGCCCGCGGTAAATACATGTAATGTGCTTTTCCACACCGGGAAGCTCCTTCCAGAATCCTCCCACGCGCCGCCTGCTGCTGCTGCTTCCTTCTGGTGTCTCCTTCCACTCGGACGGTGCAGGAGATGCACGATCAATGCGCGTCGTGACGTAGCAGCAGCAGCATGCATCTACATGTATCGACTCCTCGCACCAGATTGTCCTCCGAACAGCGGCTACCAACAGGCGGACTTTGCTTGAACGTTGATGACACCCGGGCGTGGCGTGGCGTACTATACAGCCCAGCTTCTTGTCTGCAACGGTGGGCGCTGGGGGTAGTCCACCGCGTCGATATCAATTACCAGCAAGCCTTGGCCAATTTCGGCACCTCTCGTCCACGGTCCTGCACACTGCGCGACGACCGTTCGAATCGTTCGAATCAAACGAAGCTACTGCATGCCATGAGCCAAGCTCCGAAATGACCACATCCATTCCATCCCATGCCGGGGCAACGCCCGAGACCAAAACAAACACACACTCCCCAAATCCCTCGCACCGTCTTGCATTGAGAGTCCGCCCAATCTTGATTGAGATTTGATTCATGTCCCACTCAATGCGTGGGCTGTCTCTCCCGCGGCCAAGATACGATACACGCAATAGCACTTCCTCTCCTCTGCCTTCACTATCATTCATCTTCGTATCCTACACACGCAAGGGTACGTGTCGTACCCGATGTGACGACCGGTGTGAAGCTCATCCTCCGTCTCCGTCGGGAGCTTGGCCTTCTCTTGGAAGGTAGGGTCTGAGTACGTGCGCCCGGCGGCTGGCGCATGAACATTGGTGGCAGAAGGCGGATAATGTGTCCTGGTCGCCCAGGGCTATCCTCTCATGCTGCAAGGCGATGCCAGACCGAATGCGCGTGCGTTGGAGAACATGGCTTTTCGGTGCCGCGTTGTCATCGCGTGCGCTGCAGCAGCGGAGAGCAAACTCTCCCGAGTCTCACAACGGCTAGATACCCGTGGGTTGCCGATGGAGGGAGAGGAGCCGCATCGCTGCTCGTGTGTGAGAGGAGAGATGCCACACCTTGCAGAAAATTTTGACCGCTAGAAACGTCGAGAACGGCCATAGTGTGAGGCATTTTCGACAACTACTTGTATCCCTCTGTGCCGTCGGAGCCGTCAAGGCGCTGCCGACCGCGCCGACCTCCAAGTGGACGCAGGCCATCCTGCAAACGATTTGCCAATGCACTCAACCCGGCCCTTTCACGTCCACGCACGTACTTCCTACAGCGACATCCCGATCCGAAACCGCTTCTTCACTGTGTGACGGACGGACGGTCTCTGTCACAGTTGTGCCTCGCCCTCCTGCCACGCCCGACTTTCGTTTCACAGCCTGCTTGGCCTTTCTTGCCTGCACCGCCAGCACACCTCTCGCACCCCGCCCTCGGAAGGACGCGCTGCGACGCCTGGCCTTGCAATCCTACACCGCAACGCATGATGGCCGTACGGAGAGCGAAACGCCAACATCCTGCCAAACCTATGCTACCCTAGGCCATGAAATCCCAAGCATCCAACGCTGCACGTTGCCCTCTGTGCATTGGGTGCTTGGTCGACGTGGGCATCTCACGACATGGCAAACATCCGAGAGCATTGCCCGGTTTACGCAAGAGTTGAGGCGCGGACGGAGCGCGGAATTGTCACAAGCCCCGGGATCATGGGATTTCACCTCAGTTGTCCATTACTCCCCGACAGCCCTGGCCGAGCGGAAGAGTTGGGAAGCCACCCGGAAGTGCTTGGGATATCGTTGGGATGATTCTTGCCCAGAAGTGCTACTCTCAACTTTCAAGCAGAAGCAGAGGCTCTCTCGGTGCCTTGCTTACTGACCAGCCAGGCGGGGAGTCTATGTCAGCAGGAAACTAGTAAACTTCCGTGGATGCTTCCGCCAGCTTCCGCACCGCAAGAACCACAATCACCGTGCAGCTGATGAGCTTCTGCACCGCCTTTCCATTGGGAAGCTTGCGCTGCAATATCAGCTTACACATCTCCGGGAACCATGACTCAGAAATCTCTCACCTCGGTCAAATCCGAAGCAGTCCGCTCCCGTCCTTTGCAGTGGAAAATGGATGAGAGAGCCAGAGGGAGCGCGGCGAGGTCACGCCATTGAACCTGTACACATTTGGATGCTTTGCTGCGGTGCGCTCGGGGAGGGCAGGTAGACTCAAGTCGCTCTTGCCACTTGCGGAATGGAAAGAGCTGGGCGTAGTTGAAGCAGGAGGAACACAATGTGCGCAGGTGCGATCACATACAGGTAAGTTCGAGGCAGGCACCATAACTCTTTCAATACTTTCAAATTCCAAACCCAGTTATCCTTGTTGCCGCGGCAGCGTGCTACATTCCACATACCAGATCATTCATAACCGAAATGGAGTGCGTGCATCACCAGCAGGACCACCCACCGACTATTACACCACAAACACGTGCCAGGAATCCAGGGCCACGAGTCCTGAACCATCCACCGGCGCCGCAATCGCGAACACGATCCAAGCCCGGCGTTCTATCAACTTTGAGAACCATTATATGCAAGGACTGGCCGGCTTGGACACAGGAAGCTTCACCGCCTCAAAGCGCAGAGGTCTTGCGCCGGCCAAGCATGCGAATGAAGGACAGCGACGACTACATCACTGCGAGAGGCGCCAACCCTCGCACTGGTCTGATATCACCGAGCGTCGGCACGAGGACTCCTTGCACACCGGACTCTCCGGGCGAGGCTCTGAGGCTTCGCGACCACCACCAAGTTTCGCCAACTCGACATCCTCGTACAAGACCGCCGATTAGCAGAGTCTACGAGGGCAGAAAGACTAGCGGTGGGAAGGCTCGCAAATGGGGTGTGAATGAAGATGGATGGTATATCGAGAGCTTGGACTCTTCTCCTGCTCAACAGCCCTCCAATCAAGACACGCAGGCACGACCCTCGAGCTCGTGCTCCTCACATCTGAGAGATGATGACTTTGTGGTGCACATGCCGTCTGCTCGAGAGCCACAGCCTTTCGCTTATCCTGGCTACTCCGCGGAGCAAATCGAAGCATATGAGCATTACATGGATAAGAGCAGGCGCGTATCAAACGAGGGATACGATCGGCGCTTGTTACATGCCTCAAACTTCTCTAGCGATTCCCCTACATCTGATGCAGCACATGGCAGTCTGGGCTTCGTTGAGGCCGGAGATGGTCTGGTTGTTTGCCCCATCACCGGCCAATATTTCAGAGCATATCGAGACATCAGTAATGGCGACATTGCGGATCCACCTAGCATCGCCGTACGCAAGAGACATGCTAAAGTAGACCGGATCAAGCAGCAAGATAAAGATGAAGCTCATAAGCATATCGATGGAGCCAAGTCCGGTGTGCTATTCGCTCCTTTTGCATCTCCCAAGACCCCGGCTACTGGGAGGCCCTTCAAGAAGCAAGTCGAAGGCTTTCCCAAATCCTCACCGGATGCTTACCCAGACACCAAGCATGCCCAGATATGCTCGGCAACGGGAGCTATATCGGGAGACAAAGTGGTGGGCTCGGCGCCGAGCGCCAGGAGCGTTGCCAACGGCGATCACTACCATGAGCTCATTGACTGCAAGAGAAAGAAGACATTGCCCAGACTCCCTCCTGATTCGGATCCATCGTCAGAGGTTTCGTCGGATCTGCGCAAGCTGCCGCGCGTACGCTTGGTGCGCCCAGAATGCGCTGCATTACCCCAATGCCATCATCAAGACGAACGGCGACGTAGCAACGACGGTGGCAGACAATGCGCCCTTGGATGCGAGCGAGAGGCAAGCAACGGCGAGTGTGTCGGGAAGAGGAACTCATCGACAAGCACGGTACGGAGAATCTCGCCGCTCGAGAACGAACCGTCGACACCGCCACCGAAAGAGCAGGCAGCAGCATCGAGTCCTCACAGTGATGCCGAAATAGCTCTCAGCATCTTTGAGGCTCTGCTGAGGTTCATCATGCACATCGAGATTCCTAAAAGTGGCCAGATGGGGACATTGATGTCCTCAGATGTGCCGACCAAGGATCGTGTCGAAGCGCTCAAGGCTGTAGTGTCAGTTGCAGCTCATGCCTTGGCTATCTGCACCATACTGGCGATGCTATGGAAGCTTGGCTCGGCGGCTATGCATTTGCTCGAAGTGCTGCTGTGGCCTCTGGAGGTACCTTTCAGAGTATTCAGATGGCTTACAGGCTGTGGATAGAGGGAGAATAATATGCGCGCTCGGGACCGGGAGAGATGCCATATCATCAGCGACTCGCCAGCGGCCTCAAAACCTAATGAACGTTACTTCCACTTGAAATTCGCACGCATCGCCCTACTAGCCTGGGATCGATCCTCGCCAGATGAGTGGCTGTTTGTTGCCCTCTGTGGCTGGTTTGTTACCTATCTACCCTTCGAGACAGAATCCTAAGCAATCCAAACCACACCTCTCCCATCAAATCTTGACTTGCTCACCCATGCTTTCCAGCAGACGTCTGCCTTGCACATGCACATACTGGCTGAGCCTGGGCCTGAGAAGAAGACGTCTATCTACACCGCTGATCTTCGACTGCACAGCCGCCTCGATCTGGAAGAATCGGGCGGGACTGGCGCGGAGACCTCTCGTTCATCTCGGTTTGGATTTGACGAAGGTTAACGGATTACTCGCTAATAGGGCTATACTATACCAAGCGTGAATATATGCTCCCTCAAGGAAAATGCGATGTTTTTCCAGGGTGAACGTCAAAACCTTAGTCTTCCCTTTTGGGAAGCTGGAGCAAAGGTGAATATTCCGTACGTTGATTGAAGCACGTACCTAGCTATTGTTGACATTTAGTCATTCGTTCTCAGCTGTGCGATAGAAGTTGTGTAGCACGTGGCTATTATTGAGTATGGGCATGTGTCCTTAGCTTTACAATAGTAAACGTGGAGATGAATTTCTTGTGGGCTTCTTATTTTCCTACTGCAGCGATCTGGATTCTAGGACCAGGACGCTTCACAACATTCGAATCTGCTGCTACGACTACCTGGAATTCAAGGTCGAGGACAACTATCGACACTTTTTCCAAGGGCGGCCTACCTTTACTTCTTTTCTACACCTAGACGGGTCTTTAAGACGGAAATCATGCTATAACACTTTCTCTCGTGGTGCCTACCTTTGCATTTGCTCTATACGAACCGAGTTTCTTAAGAAGACAGACGACGGACAATAATAGCAACATCTAAGCGACGTGACCAAGTACCACTTAAGAAATAGTAGTAACGACTATGGACAGTGTTGCCAAGATTCCACCGGTCTGTGGATAGCCGCTTCCGGAAACGCAACCGCCAAAAAATCTCGTCAAAGAAGCTCACATCGGCTTCTCATATGCAACGACATGTTCATGGCTGTACCTCAAAGACCAGTTCCCACTGTCGGTGTACGACAACCGCCGCGGGCGAGATTATCTGTCTGGTACATTTTCAGACCCAGACTGCGTGCACAAAGTTCGGGTGTGGGTTCTGGAGGATTGCTCACGCCTTTTGTCTGAACGCATTGCTGGGAACGACTGAAGAACTGAGGATACTTATAGCTCTTGAGGCATATGTGTCAAGAGCACGACGCAGCAAGCCACCTACCCTCGGAAGTACCGGGGCAAGGAGGTCAAAATGAAGTTGGCAGCCATGAATTGGGACCAGATGTCTTGGAAGCAGACAGTTGATGTACTTGCGCACATGAGATATGCGATGGTGGATGTAGCCCAGTTTATGATGCACCATTTCCATGGTCATTAGCTTGAGCTACGGGGGAAAGGAGTGCCGAAGGTTGCAACGAAACCATCCTTTCGGGGTCGTGGAGATGTCAACATCTGTACCTGTTGAGAATCAGCATCGAGAATAAGGATCCAAGACAAAAGAGGATGTGTCTGTATCACCGGGGTCTGAGCTAGAACATGTGACAATAAAGTCCGTGCGCTTTCCGCATGGGCATTGTCCAAAACATAGAGGTGGCGCGGCGGCCCGAGCTTCTCCAACGCGCCTTCCAGAATACCATTGCTGTAGATTCGTTAGCAATTGGTAAACAAACCAAACTCTCGACCCTGACCTTCCTCATAGATCTCAAACCAGCTTCAACCAGCCGACTGCTCTCGCAACATTTGCACTCATCGCATCGGTAACAAGACTAGTAGCAACTATGTCTACCAACAACAACGAAGATACCCTCAACCAGACCCCAGCACCACCACCACCACCACCACCACCACCACCACCACCACCACCTCAAGCCTACGACACCACCCAACACGCCGCCAACGCAGAGCAGTGCAAGCTGCTCGAAACCCTCCACAGCCGCCTAAGCCACAACCTGACCTCGATCCCCCTCACAGAAATCGCAACCCAGGTCCCCGCCAACATCAGCCTTCTCCACCACATCTTCACCCAAATAGACACAAACAAGGCCCTCGAAACCTTCAGCGCCCCCTTCAGCGGGAAACTTTTCCACTACGCACAACAGGCCCTCACGCTCCTGTTCCGTAGCCTACGGGCGCGACTCGGCGTCTGCCTCAAGAACAGAGGCTCCTCGCCTCCGCCTGCGCGGTTGAGGAAGCCGGAGGATGAGGGCGATGCCAAGGGGATGCGGAGGTGGGTGGTTGTGGAGCAGCTCCACTGCGCGTTCACGGTGGCCGAGGAGGGCAAGAAGAATCTGAAGGCGGCGGAGCTGGCGCTGCAGCATTGTTTTGTGGGCAATGCGATTGTGACAGTCGCAGGGGAGCAATATGCGCTGCCGGCGATTGGGGAGGGCGACGAGGAGTGGAAGAATGAAGTGGTGGGCTTCGTGGAGTGTACACTCTGTTCGCTGGCGGTGTATCTGTCGCATCGGTTCTCGAAACGTCCTGTGAACCTGGGGGGCGTGGAGATTGGGTGCCGTTGCGCGGTGTGTAATGGCTGAGAGCCATATGGAGACGGATGGTTTCGAGCCTGCAGACTATCGTCTATGCACCTCGTTCTACGGGTTCGGCAGAAAGAGTTCCTGTGGCCGAGGCCTGATATGTAAGCTATGCTTAATATTCAATGCTGTTCTAACTAAGTAATCCCGCAACTACCATCATACCCTTCCATGATACTCATCAGTCTCATATGCAGCAATGACCCCGGCCTATGCAAGAGAGAACAAACACCACGCCATGCAACAAGAATAAGAACAAAGACGGAACTCGATCGTTTATTTCCACGCACTCAAACCAGCCCAAGGATCGCCAGACGCGCCGTTTTGCTGCGGCTGTCCATTCCGCCTCGGATCATGAGCGTACCCACCCGGTCCAGCAGAATACTGACTCGCCTGCATCGCGCCATAGTCCTGATTAGGCGGCGGAGGCCCAGGCGGAGGTGGCGGCGGTTGCCACCCAGCTGGCATATTACCATACTGCTGTGGCTGCTGCGCGTGTTGACTGTACTGTGTCGTGGAAGGCTGTTGGTAATTGCTATACTGTTGGTTTGGAGGCGGTGAGAAGTATTGCTGATGAGCAGGTGGAGAGATGGCGCCATACAGGTTGGGATTGTAGACCGGTGACTGCATGCCATTTTGACGGTATGCTGGTGTGATGGGAGGGCTCGCCGCAGGGTTGTAGGGAGCTTGCTGGCCATAGCCAGTCTGTTGTTGGAGAGGTGGAGGTCGGTTACTTGACCGTTGCGCATCGAAGCTAGGCACAGGGGAGTGACTTTGTTGGCTAGACGGGCTCATGCTCATGCGCTCCATGAGCTCCTTCAATCGCGCCTGTTCGCGATCTGCTCCGCTGCCCTTTGAGGCTTCGATAGAACTGAGCAGTTGACCTCCTTCTGATCGGCGGTTCTCAACGAAAGAGTCGACGTTCTTTTTCAGACTGTCCACGGTGTCCGTCATCTCGTCGTAGAATTGCTGCGCACGCGAAAGTCCCGCAGTCAGGTCCCTGTAGGCCTGATGGACCTTCTTGTATTTGTTGAGCACTGAGTTACGCTGCCGTGAGAAAGCTTCGTATTTGTTCTGCTCTCCACGGACGCGCTTGTCCTGCAGAAGCTCGCTGTATGTCTTGGTGAGCTCCTTCATCAACGAAGACTGCTTATGGACGGCTTGCAGAATGCGGTTTTGATGAGGCCTGAACTTTTCCAACTCGGATTTGAACAGCTGTGCTTCTTGGTTGGTGATCGCTTTCTTGTTCAGAATGAGCACATTGCTGATGTCATCTTCGTGGATCTGTGATTCTCAAGTTAGCACCAAATGCTCGCAAGAAACAACGTAAGCGACTTACCATTTCCTTCAAGTCCTTGAGTACTCCCGCTCTCTCTCGCTTCACCAACTGCAGTTTGTTGATCAGAGCCTCCACCCGTTCTATCTGCTGGGCCACAGAGTGTCTTGAATCGTCCGCGAAATCGTCATCGAGTAGATTGCCCTCTACCGCTGCTCCTGGACTATGCACACTCTTCTTTCCTGCGCCAGCTTTGATCATGGCCCGCTGATACAGCACGTCTGCCTCATCAGTCTCGCCAGCCGATCTCATTTCATCCAGATCCGATTCATACTGGCGGAAAGTGCTGTATAGCTGCGCATCGCTTGTTGAGGCCTCCTCCACCGCTGACCTGTAGCTGCGCGCGTCCGTTCGCAATGTCTGCGTAAGTCGACTTGAAGGCTGCTGTGTCCACTCGCCGCCGTACTTGCTTCGCATCTTCTCGCATACCGACTCTTCCATGTCGAGCTGCTTCATGCTAGTCTCTAACGTAGACATGATGTTCTGTTTATCATCTCTTAACTGGTCGAACACTGGCCCGAATGGACTGTGCCCTGCAAGCTCTGCACACCAATTGCGAAATTCCTCATCAACGCTCATTGAGTCCTGGTCTGCGGCACCCTTGAGGATATTGAGACTACCCGGCAGCTTCAAGTAGTCCAGTGATGTCGCAAGCTCGTCGTCTGCTGTCTCTACTCGCTCGCCCTCTGCTCGAATGAGCTTCGCTTTCTCCTCATCGTACAGACTCGCGCTCTCCGTCACTGACATTGGCACGATCCTCTGGAAGATGTCTGGACCAATTATTCTCTGAATGTCTTGACCTTGGTATAGCTCAGAAACCGGGATCGCTTTTGCTGCAGGCAGCTTTGGGATGCTTGATAGATTCGTTTCCGAAGGTACCGGCTGATGGTAGATCATGTCGTTGTCTCGATTGTATTCCGCTAGCAGTTCTTGTATTGATGAAGTCTGTTTCTTCGTCATGTCAGCAAGGATCGAGCCAGTCTCCGCCTGTAGATTGCTACTTGACGGCACGCTCCCGGGGAAGGCGTTTGCTAGTCGGCTCGCTTCTTTGCTCGCAGTCAGGGCTGCATTCAGTCGGCTAATCGAGTCGCCGTACTTGTTGGCCTCGTAATCAGCCACGGCTTGGTAGTACTGGGCGACGCTAGCCATGTGATGCTGCTTGATCTGTGTCACCAGCAACCACACTCGCTCAAAGACCGCTTTCGAGACATTCTCCTGGGTTCCCTCCACAGCCTGCGCATACAGATATGCTGCTTGTGCCGCGAGCTTCGCAATCAGACCAGGCTTCTTCTTGTCGACCACTTGCTTCTCGATGAATACCTCTTGCCCCTGGGCCAGCATAATGCTTATCAACGTCTTGACCGTCTCCCGACTCAAGTCCGTCGATGGGGCATGCAAGAAGTTCTCGTTGATGTATGTGAACATCCCCGCCGAGGCCTGGAAAGAGTGGTATGCCGTCTTCAACCCGGTATCCTCATGTCTGTTCTGGTTTGCCGCATGACAACTCAACACCGCCGAGATATTGAAGATGATGCTCGCCTTCTCAAACGCCAGGCTATACTGGCTCGTGGGCTTGTGCGTGAAGGCATCGAACCAAGTAAAGCTGATCTTGATATGGTTCTCATCCACCGGGAACCGCAGATCTAGGTATTCCAGCTGTCCATAGTATCTGTACAACAGATCCCTCCCAGCCGCACTATCTTTCCCTGCTCCTCGCATGTCCTGCCGTAACCGGTTGAGCTGCCCGCATTCTTCATTGTATCTCTCCGGGTCGTCGCCGTAGGCAGCGCGAATGTGGTGTTTGATGGGCTGAATCCAGTCGATTTCGTTGGTCTGCTTGAGCGGACACGATAGCATCGGTACCTGCATGCTGGCTGCACTCAGCTGGCGTGAGAGCCCGGGTCGGATGGGGAGCATGGAGAGGACGACGGCGAGGCAAAGAGGAGCTCTTCTCGCAACGGATAAGGTGTGAGAGGTATCGCGGCCGGGGACGAGGTTGTATCTTCGAGGCGGGCGAGCAATCGGAAGCTTCCACGTCCCGTGTGAGTCGTCTGCTCTTCAACCTGCCATATGCATCCCCAAGGCAGCCGCAATTTGCAGTGGGATGTTCGGTGTAACAACGCCTTTCCTTTCCCTTCTCTTCTTACAATAGGTGACAATTCTTTGCCTCCACCTTGCGTGCGCCTGTCTGCTCCAACGACGTCTCCAGTAGATAGCTCGGGAACGAGTCACGACTGTCTGGGATCCGGGAGTTGCTGTCCAGCGCAGTCCAGAAACCGTCGAACAGGATGACGTCTCCGCGGCTGGCGGGCCTCGAAAGCGGCCGCGATTCTCCCACAAGACAGCAGCACGGGTGACGGAAGAAGAACGACTTGTACTCGAGTCTATATACCTCACCCGGGTGCCCTCCACTACACCGTCTGATCTACGAGGCGCTCGAGGCTGACTCGCGGGCGCGAAGGAGCATGAAATCTTCACGTGCTCGTCGACAAGGCCGGCCAGTCAAATGGCAGAGCCCGGGTGTTGGCCTCTTACCGTAGCCGCCCATTCCAATACGAGTGCGAACTCGCGCAGCGCTCCGGCGGAAAGCGCCTGTAGCCGCGCTAGACGAGCTAAGGCGACGTCTACCAGCAAATGGATTCGATAGCTGGGAACATGAGGCATCTTGGGATACGGCCCTACTGAGTCGAGATCGTCTTGACTATCAGACAAACACAACGGCAATGCGAATCTATACACGTACTGTACAACATCTTGCGATTCCCCTTCCAGCTTTCTTCTGTACAATCCGTTTCATAGCTCGCGAGCTGTAAATGCAAAGCCGCCGCACACTGCCCTCTCCCGAACTCCGCTATTGGTATAGTGATTTTGTACACGTTCTCCCACGACGGCCACAAGACAGCAAAGAAGAGATCTCAACCGGAACCGGACCCCGAAGCCTTCTTCGAGTCACCATCCTGCTGATCATTGCTCTTCGATTGCTGCTTTCCATCTTGGTACGAATTGTCATGTTGGCCGGTCAAATTATGCCACATGTTCTTGATGAAGCCTTCGCTCTTGTGCTCTTCAGGGTTGGAGCTCTTGTTCGCCGGATCGTGTTTGAGATTGTTCAGGTTCATGATCCGCTTGGCAGATTTGTCGCCCATCTCGTCTGCCAGCATTTCCACAATTGTTCGCTGGTTGACGGACAGGTATTTAGGCATCTGGACCTTGAACTCAACGCGTAGATCGCCGTTGTTGCCGCGGCGTGAACTGAGCTTCTTCATACCCATGCCGGACATTGTGATCTTGTCACCGGTTCCAGTTCCAGTGGCGACCTTAACTTTCACTTCGCCGTCGAGAGTAGGCACAGTGATTTCGCCTCCGAGAATCGCAGTGGTCAAGGGTATGCTGGCCGTGTACAGAATGTCGGACCCGCTGCGAGAGAACTTTGAATCTGGAGCGACTCGGATAAAGACGTAGAGGTCTCCCTTCTGAACGTTCGCGTTCGGGTTTGTCGCTTGTCCAGTAGGCGGATGATCGCCCTCTCCCATCACTCGTAGTCTCATGCCATCTTCTACGCCACCTGGGATGTCGACAGTGACAGTCCTTCTTTCTCTTGTGGCGCCATTTCCTCGGCATGTTCCACATTCGCTGCCCGTTGGTACAGTCTGACCAGTTCCACCACAAGTTCCGCAAGTGCTTGCCATCTGGAATCCACCCTGCATGAAATGCACTCTCGTACCTGTCCCGTCGCAAGTCTTACACTGACTCCTGTTCATACCCTTCTTCAGTCCACTGCCAGAACATGTCTTGCACTGCACCAGCGGTGTAATGACGATGTCCTTCTGTACGCCCTTCGCAGCGTCCATGAAGCTGATGTTCGTCTGCACCTCAATGTTCTCTCCCACCATGACCTCTTCTTGAAACGGTCCGCCTCCTCTCCTTCCTCGTCTAGCGCCTCCTCCAGCTCCAAATGCAGAGAACAAGTCCTCGAAATTGAACTCAGCACCGAAGCCACCTCCGCCTCCAAATCCTCCAAACCCGGCTCCAGCAAACGGATTACCACCATGTCCTCCACCGCCTCCGGCAGCGCCTGAAGGATCAAATCCACCCGACTGATCGAAAGCAGCAGGGCCATACTGATCATACATCTCCTTCTTTTTGGAATCGCTCAAAATCTCATATGCCGATTGCGCCTCTGCGAACTTCTCCTTCGCTTTCGGATCCTTGTTGGTATCTGGATGATACTTCTTTGCGAGTCCATAATAAGCTTTCTTGATCTCTCCTGCTGATGCGCTCTTGTTGACTCCCAGAGCTGCATACGGGTCTTTCGTTGCGAATGACGTAGGGGAAGAATGGAACGTCCGTCGTTGTTGTATCCGTTCATGATTGGTGCGTGTATGAGGCGATAGTCTTGGGCGATGCTGGTTTGAAGACGTTGTAGATGAATCAGGGCGATGGTGATATGCGCATGATTGCTGGCGATCTTTTTGGTATAGACATGTTGCAGGTCGGCTCCCGGCGAGGACACGCAGAGGGGCTGCGGCCTTTGGGATGAGCGCTGGCAATGCTAGACTCATCGCAAGTACTGTTCAAACGTCTGAACACATGTAGTGGCTGATGGGCGGTGGTAGAGGAGATAGTAAGAAACAATCTGAAATCATTGAAAGATCTCGCGCGGCAAATTCTCGGCAGTGGATTTGTGGTCGAACCGGGGAAGCTTCGAGATCAGAATGGAAGCGGGAGATCAGGAGGTATTGTTAGGGCTTCCTGATATTTCCAAAATTGCACTGACGAAACAAGTTGTCTTGAACAGAAGTTTTGAACCACAATGTAGATGTCAAGGTACTGTCCGGACTGCAATTCGTCCTTCTTGAACGCTGCTGACCACCCTGAAGAGATAGGGAAGGAAACAACGAAGGCAGACAATAGTTCGACCGTATTTCTAGACTGAGTCGAGATAAGCCTTACCAAGTTCTTGGTTGAGTATCAACAATTAACGTCTCTGTGCAGTAGCCAAATAATAATCAGCACAACCCACAAGCGTGCGAGAATACGCCAAACGCCGGTCCATCCTGCATCCCGTTCCACCTTCCGTGTATATGGACAGATCCAATTATTCCGGGCTCATTATCCGAATGGCACGCCGGCCTGCCTTTGGGGTATATGAATAGATAGTCATTACTTCTTCGTCACTCCAGCCATTGAGCGCATCCGAAATGCTTTGTCTGATTAAAGCGTCAGTACTTCTCCTCATTGTATGCGCAGCGTTAACGGAAGTTCTCACTGCTGAGTCGACGCACTTACCCTGGTTTCTCACTTTGTACACCAAGTCCACTACGACGTCAATCTCGTTCACAGCCGCACCGTTGAAATTCTTTCTGACAGCCAGGGCCAGCTGCTCCTTCGATATCCGCCTCTTCTCTTTCTTCCGCGCCATTGTGGGAGACTGTCGTCCGATGCCAGCGTTTGTGAGTTGCGCTTGGCGGAGGGGACTGGTGAATGCGGCTGGAGAGGGTATGTTGTGAGCAACTCGGTAGGTATTGAGGAGCTCTAGCGGAGCAGTGTTCCAGGACATCTTGCGTTCAACCATGTTAGCGTCTCCTTCGTAGAGTGCTGTCACATACAGAACACGCTGGTGGTGATGTAAACTCCAGCACTTACTCCGGTTCCCTGACCAGGAGCGGAAATTTGCCCAGAGTCGGTATTTACAAGGGCCAGCTCTTTCAGACTGCTTCCCCCATTATTCTGTTGAGCCGCTGCCGCTGCCTGTTGTTTCTTGCTCCTCGCGTGGGCTGCTGCAGCGATCTGTCGTTCTCGTACGGTTTGGGCATCTGCTCTCGCGTCTTGCGATTTGGGCGGCATTGTAGAAGGTATCGTCCCTTTCTGGAGGCTATCCCTGAGCGTGTCGAAAGGTGAGAGTACGCGTCCGGAGTTCGTATATCATTGCGAACGGGATTGAGAATAACAATCTGTGATCTATTGAACTGGTGCTGACAGTGCCAAAGAAAGAAAGCTATCTAGCTAGACGCATCCCCTCCCAGACACGCGAGGCCACGAGCTCGGCTTTTCACACGCCGACGATGACAGAGGCCAAGCTTTGAGGTGTCGGCAGGGCGGGGGCGGGCCGTACCTAGCTCAGGTGAAGCCGCACCACACTTCGCGACTCCCGTCACTGCTGGATTCTCCTGAGATCTCTCGTTGCTAGCTTTTTTACTGATCAACTGAGCACGAAATCTTCCGAAACGCTCATTGCTCCTCGGCCACCGAACTCCAAAACTGCGTTCGGCCGACAGAGCAACGATAATGCATAGAGGAGGTCAACGAACATGCGAATTACGAAGGATACATGATACCAGAAAACACCGTGGCTCTAGCTTCTATGCGTCGATATAAGCGTCCACCAAAAGTGAATGTCATCTGATACCAGGTCGCTGAACAGATTATACGGTGCCGTATGATTTATTCATATGATAAGCTCTACAAACTGGATTTCAATACCACGAGGAGCTCCTTATCAACTTATTGCTAAAAAGTAGTGGACGCTCGTTGGCAGTGAATCGAAGTGACGGTGTGTCGCCTTTTATTCACATGCACTTTCACCTGCTGGAGCCTCGCAGGCTTCATGGCTCGTGCGTGCCTAGATGCCCCACCAACATTTACTATATATTCATTCTCGTGTTCTTCCTCTTTTCTCTCAATCCGCAACTTGCGACAACACCGTTCAACATCGACTTAACCTTAGTCGACACATCTGCTGCCCACTGGAGCGAGAGTCTGCGATAGTTCCACCACCACGCTCTACAGCGGAGCCGCTGCGCAGTTCACATAAATTCTTGGCGCCGGACAGGCAGAATCTTTCCGGTAGGCAATTGGATTGGATCTCTGGATCTGCCTCACTCAGAGGCTCCACGCAGCTCGGGGACGCTTGTAATTGGCCTTTCCATTGGAGGCCTCAAGTGCCCATACTGACACGACCTCCATTCGAGCGCCAGCCAACTACATCCTTGCAACTTCGCTTCGACAACGACACGAAATGGAATCCAACAACAGAAGCTTGGCAGCGCAAAAGCAAGGCAGCTTTCCGTACGAAATAAGCAACCTGAAATTCATGGGTACTCTATCCGACTCTCAATGGGCGCCCGCAGACCTTCAGCCAGAGCGCCAGCAGTCGTGCACTCCAATCTTCCACCCAGCTACCGCGAACTTCCAGCCGCAGGCTATTCAGCCGACCGGCACCGATGCGCCGCGCTACAATGAGCCGAGATCGGTCCCACGCCAGGACCAGCACTATCTTCAGCAACAAATTTACGACATGCGAGCCGCTGAGTTGCAGACCCGTCACAACGCAGAGTACCGTATGATGACGCTAGAGAATGCCACGCGAGAGAATGCATGGCAGCACGCCGATCTCAAGGAGATTATCAAGAAGGATGTTCGGGCTCTGCAGCAGAGGATCGATCACATGGACTCGACTAATTCTGAGATCGAATCCAACAAAGACTACACACATGGACGTAAGATCTCCGAAGACATGTTCAAACACCTTTCGGATCAAGAGGTCACCAAGGTCTTCATCGAACTTGCCAAGGAGAAGGAAGCCCATGCAGCTCGACTTCGCAAGGCTGCGACAGCTTTCTCAAATCAAGAAGACGATGATATCATGGGAAACGACAAGTCAGGAGGAAAACTCAAGGCGATTGAGTATCATGAAGCAGGCATGACGGAGTCAGAAGCTCCGCCTCTTCCGGGAGACGAGGTCGTCGGTTTCGCATGCTGTGGCACTGCTTTCGGTTCTCTTGAGGAGATCAAGAGCCACTTCAACAGTGCACATGCTCTTGCGACTGTCGTAGTCACGGAATTCGATGATCTGCAACCCACTCAGAACAGCTCTGCCCGTCGCGAAATGTCCCGTCCGCATCCACATGCTATCGAGATAAAGGCCCCAGAGTCTGCGAAGGCGGCCGATGAGGAGCCCAAGAAGGAAAATCTCAAGAAAGAAGAGTTCAAGGAGGACGTTCCCGAGGAAGAGGAGCCCAAAAAGGAGGCTTCGACTCCTGAGGCCGTGAAGCAGGGTCCAATTGAGAATACAGCTTCTGCTAAGCAGGCTTGGATTCCATACGCAGTGCGTCAAATGCCTCAACCTCCCTCTGGTATCCCTGCGTCCAGTGAGACCTTCTCCTTCGAACACATTCAGGACGTCCTGGAGGGCAAAGAATGGTCGGACGGATTCTACTTCATCACAAAGGACGTCAAGGCGCCAAAGCTTGAGTCTAGAGCCTACTGGATCCTCGAAGAAGACCACGAGCCATATCTTCCCAAGCAGCCCGGAGAGCACGGGGCAAAGCTTACTGCGGTCCTCAACAACTCGCCAGCCGACTCTGGTCATTTTCCAATGGCCAAGAACTACTTGAACTGCCCGGTATTCATCCGTGCAAAGGGCGAGTCTGAATATCGCTACTACGGACAATACAGCCAGAACCGCTTCTCTGACAAGCTCGATTATGACCATCTCATGGGTAAGACACGCTCATCTCTTTTTGCTTGAGAAACTTGCTAATTCGCGGCAGACGAAGTTCCAGACCACGTCTTGCGTTATTGGGCAGATCAGCTTGGTGCCGTCGGCCGCCCTGAATGGGTGACTCGTGAACTGATGGTTGCTATCTTCGACCCTCCCAAGTACCAAGGCGCCGTGCCGACCGACTCCGCTGTCAACACGCCGGATACTCTCGCCACGGCTGACAACAGCGCCGGAGCTCTTGAGCGCTGCGTCCTCCAGGACCTCGAAAACTATGCCTGGCAATTGAAGGACTGGGAGAAGGATGCCCGCATCAAGGCCGAGCTCCTCGATGCCGACGCCATCTATAAGAGTTTCACTTACTGCGACATGGGTTGGCAAACCGGTCTTCGCCTCCACTGGGAGTATCTCGAATGCATCGAATACTCAAGCAAGTTCGAGAACATGATGGTCGGCTTCAAGAAGACCAACAGCAAGTTCAAGGCGAACCTCTTCGGCATGACCGCTTTCTCTCAGTCCCACGCTACCATCGCTACCATCGCATCGAAGCTCAGCGACCCTGCTGCCGCCGCCAAAGCCAACGCCGCCGCAGCCGAGAAGAACAAGCGGGCCAAGGCGGAGGCGGCCAAGCAAGCAGAAGAACAGGCCAATAGGCGTACTATATTCCACAAACTGGACTTCGACGACGAGACGCGTAAGCCGGTTGCGAACGCTTGGGGTAATGATTCCAACGTCGGCCGTACCTCTCGCCCTGCTGCCAAGAAGCCTGCTGCCTCTGTCACTGAGGGCAAGGATGAGAGCAAGAACGCGTTTGGCATGGGCGACCTGGCCGAGGCTGCTCGTATCGCCGACCAGCACAAGCAGAGCACGGGCAAGGTCCTCCCGCCACACCTCCGCGGACGTCCTGGTGGTAAATAGGCCATCACACACACTTACCCACGAAAGAGCATCAGCTCTGAATAATGAAAAGGGGAATCCGGGCGGTATCAGATGCAGACGGAAGTGGAGAGAAGCGAGAAAGTCATACGAATCATAGTTATTAGCACATTTCATTAAGATCTGAGTGTCCTGCCTATCCTGAGGTTGGACACAGATTCAGGCATGCCACTAATGACAATACGAATGCTTGACACACAATTTCCTTTCCCTTCGACGTCGTCCACTCCATGCTTCATGCAACCCTTATTGCGCCATAACCATATAAACGCCTCAAACGGCCGTTTCCCATGCTTGCATCGCTAATTTGCACACACACAATTCGCGTTGCACTCATTTTCTGTATTTTATCAAGGTTCTGTTTGTGGGACGTGTTGCCATGCTCTCACAGCCGCAGGCCCAGTCTCCGTGGTCCAAAGTACAGCAAGCCGCCAATGCCAGTGAATCCAAGGCCGACCCACCAGAGCCTGTCCGCATTGATGCGCTGAACCATTTGGCGGGTTTCGTGGTCCTCGAATTTGAGCTTCCAGTTCAGCGGCACCTCGCGGTCAAGACTTCGCTTTGCTTTTCCGGTTGCTGTTGCACTTGCCGTGTTAGTAGGGTTGAGGGTTGTGGTGGGCAACATCTCCGGTGGCTTGTAGACCTGGTACATGGGTGCCATGGGCGAACCATCAAATTGGTAGAGATTCAGTCGGGGGATGTTGTGGTACGGGTCTTGGAGGACCTCGTATTTCTGTCCTCTAATGTCAATACTTCCTCATCGTTCACTTCTCAGTGTTTCTTCCTACCTCAAAGAGTTCCGACTGGTTATACCGCGTGTAGATTCCCTTACTGTACTTGCATGGCTCACTGAGTAATTGTCTCCCATCCACCCCTATCGGCGTCAAGCTCAAGCTATTATTCGAGTTCATGATCCATGTCCCGTGCTGCCACTGCATGATTCCTGATGGACATGATGGATCCTGTGGATTTGCGATCGCTCGGTAGTATGCCTCCTCGAAGTGGCCATCTGCGGTGAAGGAGTATGAGATTCCTGTTCGGTCTGGCTCTGTGAACTTATCATTGAGCGGGTCGTAGAAGGACTGCGATCGCACCTGCATTAGCACGTGGCTCAAAAGACAGCGTCCAGCCGCAGTGTACGTACAGGGCCAGTTATAGTCTTATTTGACTTTGTCGTCCATGTACCGACGAGATCTGTGGGTAGTGTTTGGGCGGCAGAGAGGGCCGGGAGCGCAAGAGCGGCAGCGAGCGAGTGGTAGAGCAGCATCTTGGGCAGTGAGAATCGTGTCGAGCTGCTCAGCAGCGGTGCATGGTATGGTGTTGCGTTCAGAAGCGAGTGTGGGTGAGTGAATCGTGGGCGTGGGAAAAGAGAGTGTGGTCGTGTGGTCGCTGGGTTGTTTGCGTGCGACAAAGGTGAAGTCGCATTCGTGTTTCGTCCCTGGAAAGCGCTGCCGTCGACTCGTTGCTCCCTTACGCTTGGCGCCGGCTAAACTTGTCTCAGCCGGCCCGCCTCACATGCGCAACGACCCACTCCAGTGTTACTTACGAATTCAGGGCAATTTCTCGGAATTCGAACACAGCGACAATGGAATCATGCCTTAAGCTTCTGGCGTGGGAGAATTATTGAGTACCATGCAATGCCACACTGTTTGGACTCTCAGACAATCTTTGTTCACGCCTGAACTACCGCTCATCTCTGCCCTACGAAGAAGCATGGCATCCGAAGCACGACAAGAAGCGAAGAAGCAACTGCGCTCAGACATCAAGGAGCGTTTATCAGGGATAAGCGAGGCTTCAGTCACGGAGCAATCGAGGAAAGCACAAGATATTGTTCGCAAGCTTCCGCAGTACCAAGAAGCGAGCCGTGTTGGGATCTATCTCTCAATGCCAAAAGCCGAAGCACAGACTGACCTGCTCGTACGCGATGCCTTGCAAACTGGTAAAGCTGTCTTCGTGCCACACATTTATGCCGTCGGATCAGAGAGGCCCAAGCGAAAAGTCATGGATATGCTCCGTCTAGCCTCCTTGGACGAGTATGACGGCTTGGAGCGAGATGCCTGGGAAATTCCGAAGCTGTCACGGGAAGGGCGAGAGAGTAGAGAAAACGCCATGGGCGGCCTTGGGTTGTCGCTAAATACTGAGGACGGCTCGTCCAAGGAAATAGAGGGTGCGAGCGGGCTCGACCTGATTGTTGTGCCTGGAGTGGCGTTCGATCCGCAGATGAATAGAACGGGTCACGGAGCGGCGTTCTACGACACTTTTCTGACCAGGTTCTGCGAAGGAGACAAGCGGAGAAAGCCACATCTAGGTATGCATTTCCATCGCTTGTGCCAGAGCATTTCACACTGACCTCTGCCAGTCGGGCTGTGTCTTGCAGAACAAATATGCCCGTCCGGTCAATTGGTCATGCAGGACTGGGACTGGAAAGTAGACGCGGTTGCGGTGGGAGATGGAAGCTTGCTGACTTCAGAGAACATTCAATGAGCTTTTCGTATTGTTGCTAGTTGCATGCTCTGAATCACTCACATTCGCGCTTTCTCCATCTCAAGAAGAGCTCTGCACAGCGATGCTTGTGTTGGTGACTCCGTGGCAGTTCTCGCTGCAGTTTCCTCTTTTCCCAACGGACTTTTCGAATCTCAGCTTGTCCGCTTGGTCATCCTTCGTGACATGGTGTGGGTTCGAGTATCCCCCTAGAAGCGGTGTTCCTCCAGTCTGAAGTCTGTTCTCCTAGTCTAGGCTCTGGATGAGAGACACGTTGTCTCCCTTGAGCAGTATTTGACCTGGATTTCAGTCAGCACATCCACTCCCTGCGTCTCACCCATTTCAAACAATCCACTCACCCAACTGCCGTCTCTGGTCCTTCACATCTTCCGCCTTCTGGCCCTTTCCAGGCTGCTTCACCTCAACCGCGTCATCAATCACCAGATTCATGAACTCGTCGAAACCGCGAATCTTGCCCTCTATTCTGATCCCGACCTGCTCAAATAGCCAAATCGACACGGTGTTGTGCTGCTGGAGTAGCTTGAAGATGAAGTTGATAGGTGGGAGTAGGACTCTGCGCCCGCCGCCTCCGCCGCCGCGACCAGTCATGTTGGTTGTGTGGTGGTGATCGTCCTAGGTCCTGAAGGAGTCGCGTGCTTGTCGCGCAAGCTTTGACGCGGCTTTGGGAACGGTCGCGTGATTTTGATTGCTCGTGAACGTGGAGTTCGGGTTGGTAACCACAGTTTCAAGGTGACCAGGTGGTTGATGCGATGTTGCGCAGTCCGCTGGATGTGTGTAGCCGCCTTGAATTTGAGATCTCCAGGGCAAGGATGCTGCATTTAGAGTTTTGGAGACCGAAGCAGGGACGGCTCTACCCGCGATCCGGCCGACGGTAGTGGGGTGGCCTCCAACTTCTTTCATGTGTTTGGTCCGAAAACACATCCGCCAAACACTCCTCTCCAACTTTCCAGTTTGTCCTCTCACCCGCTATCCATTGCTATCACTCAAATGATTGAGCGGGCAGCGAACGGCGAGCGCGACTATTAGACACTATTCCCGACACCTTCCAAGCCGAAGCGCTCGACTATACACGAACAAACGGCCCAAAGCCCCATCGGCGAAGACGACTCGACTTCGCGCAGAGAACAGTTTTCAACACCTCCAAACAACGGCCAACTAAAGACAGCGAGAGTTGAACAGCGTGGTGGGAATCTGGGTGGGACAAATATTCGATCGTCAACATGGCGACGGCAGCAACGATGAACGGGTCACAGCAGGCTTTTGCGCCTGTACTCTCTGCGCTCGCGACCATGTCGAGCAACGTAGACCGATCGCAAAAGAGTCAGGCGCATACTTATTTGGAGCAGTTTCAGAAGTCTTCCGAAGCCTGGACCTCGACCTTTGCAATGTTACAATCCGCTCAGGCCACAGACGAGGCGAAGCTATTCGCAGCGACAACGTTGAAGGGAAAGGTATGGTAAGCTGAAAGCGCTACATACGTCAGGACTATACTGACTTCAGCAGATTGTATTCGACTTTCACCAACTACCCAAGGAGGCTTTACCGCAACTACGAGAAACTCTCCTCCAGGTTGTTGCGCAATATGCCAAAGGCCCAAAGCCCATACGCACACAATTATGTGTTTGCTTAGCCAACCTCGCGATTCTCATGCTGGATTGGAAGGATGTGCTGCAAATGGTGGTTACCACTTTGGGCAGTGATCAGGCAGGCATCTCATGCGTGCTTGAGTTCCTGCATGTGCTACCGGAGGAGGTAACAGAGGGACGAAAGATCAATCTGGCTGAAGACGAGTTAAGAGACCGACAAGTGGAGCTGCTCGAGCAGAATGGACAGCATGTCTTGCAATTGCTCGTTCAATACGCGCAATCGTCACCTGAGGCGCCAAAGAACCCCCAACTAATGGAGTGCATCACCTCCTGGATCAGAGAGGTGCCGTTGAACGACATTGTTAACTCACCGCTCATGGATGTGGTGATGACCGCAGTACAATCCGACGCATCTTTTGATGCTGCCGTGGAGACGCTCTGCGCCATTTTTAAGGAGACCCGAGAAGTCGACGAGAATATGGAGACCATCAAATCATTATATCCAAGGCTTGCGGCGCTCAAGCCCCGAATACAGAGTTGTGCGGATGAAGAAGATTGGGAGACTTTCAAGGGTGTCACTCGAGTCTTCGCAGAGGCAGGAGAGGCCTGGGTTGTCTTGATTGCGAGACAGCCTGTTGACTTCCGCGCTCTTGTTGAGTGCGTGCTCGAATGCTGTCTGCGCGACACAGACCGAGAAGCAGTCTCTCAGACTTTCAACTTTTGGTTCGAGCTCAAGCAATACATCACCCTTGAGCGATACATGGAGGCGCGGTTACAATATGTCGACGTCTATTCGACACTGGTCGACATCATGATCAAGCACCTTCAGTATCCACAGGCAGAAGGTGGAAACGAGGCTGATCTTTTTGATGGCGATCGTGAGGCGGAGGACCGATTCCGTGAATTCAGGCACCAGCTGGGCGACGTCTTAAAAGATTGCTGCGAAGTCATCGGAGTCACTGACTGCTTGCAGAAGAGCTATCTACTGGTCGAGAAGTGGGTTGCTCAGTATGCATCTCAAGCGAGCGCAGGCAATGTCCCGCACTGGCAGGAACTTGAGGCTCCTCTCTTCAGCATGCGCGCGATGGGACGACAAGTTCCACCGGACGAAAACATTATGCTACCACGGCTGATTCCACTCATCGTCCAGATTCCAGACCAAGAGAAGGTACGCTTCCAAGCAGTCATGGCTCTAGGGCGATACACCGAATGGACTGCGCAGCATCCCGATAGCCTCCAAGATCAGCTCAACTTCATCATGGCATCATTCCAGCATCCTTCGAAAGAGGTTGTTCGCGCAGCTGCTCTTAGCTTCAAATTCTTTTGCAACGATTGCGCAGATCTCCTGAAGGGCTATATGCCGCAGCTCCAGCAGTTCTACGAGGCCAATCTGGACAAGCTACCTACGACAAGTCAAGAAGAAACGACCGAAGGAGTTGCGTCTGTTCTGGCCAAGCAGCCACTGGATACCTTGTACCAGTCATTGAAGCTTTGTTGCGACCCGATTGTCAAACGGTTAATGAGCATGGCTCAAGCTGCGACGGAGAAGGAGCAGAAGCTTGCCATCGCCGACCACCTCAACCTCCTCACCGTCTTCGTCCAATGGGTGACGCCTTACGTGGAACCTGCCAAAGAGCATCCTGCAGTGCAGTACTGCGCTGAGATCTTTGGTACACTGGCGACCATCTGCGAGCACTTCATCAACTTCGTTCCCATCGTTGAACGGGTCTGCAGGTGTTGGCGGTACATGGTCCTGTCGTACCGAATCCACACAGCGCCAATGCTGCCGCAGCTCGCAGACAAGCTCTCTTCAGGTTTCACGGCGAGCAGACAGGGCTGTTTCTTGTGGGCGACTGACAGTATAGTGCGCGAATTCTCAGACGTCTCCGAGTATGTCTCCCGTGAGGTCACTGATCAAATCTATGTGTTCTACGAACAACAAGCGACGGCGTTCCTGCGCGCCCTGAATGATCTACCTCCCGAAGACCTACCCGATGTGATCGAGGACTTCTTCCGGCTCACTACGGACGTGTTGCTGTACCATCCCAACAAGATCGTGGCTTCCGAACTCATGCCATCTATTCTCTCGGCTGCATCGACTTCGTTGACGCTACTGAAGGAGGAGCCTCTCATTGCCACGCTGCATTTCCTGCGTGATTTCCTCGCATATGGAGGTGAAAATGCACCCTCATCAACGTTTGATGCCCATGATGGGACTTACAACAACCGACCGAATCCTCCTCAGATCCAGAATACCGTCAAGCAGCTTGTTGCAGACGAAGGCGAGAATATCGTGCAACGCTGCATGACCGGCATGATGTACACCTTCCCGCCGGACTGTTTCCCCGACGCTTCTGGAGTTTTGCTGGCCATGTTCCAGCTCATGCCGACTCAGGTTGCTCAGTGGACTGGCAAGACAGTGTCCATGTTGCCGCAAGGAAGCATTGCACCACAGGAGCAGGAGCGGTTACTGCGGAACATTCAGCAGCGCATCGATGGTGGAGAACTCCGCAAGATCAGAGGTCTACTGCAGGATTTCACAAATAGCTATCGTCGGAGAAACGTAGCGCCGCGTGAGGGACTGGGACGGTTGGAGGCGACGAGATTCAGGTTCTCGGGGTGATTGAAGTTGAAGTGAGGTATCGAGATGTAGAACGTACAGGACACGCGAGAATGGGGTGGCTGGAGTCTAGGCGGCATGAGCGAATGAAGAAGCATGAGGTACGAGTGACAATTTGCAAGACGATTATAGCGTATGGAAAAAGAAAAGCTTGTGTGCATTTTTTGTGGCTGGGCTGGTGCTATTGCATTTGATACCTCGCTGGCGGAGATCGCATTGCATTTCATGGCAGCCAAATGTGCCTGGAGGAGGATATCCACGAGCGCGGTTGAGGGTCAGAGGATCCTTGTGCTGTTATAGATTAGAGAAGGAGTTCAGAATGAGCTCAGGTGAATATCGCCGGGATATGGAATAGTTATAAGCTGGTTAACGCATCTTTATGAGCAGGGAATAAGCTCATATCAATGAATTCACATCACGGTATCTTGTGTAGTGGAGATTCCTCCTTCAACGAAACGGGCTATGCAACACGGGCTCACAGAGAATGGCATCGCAGCAGAGCAGCGTTTCTATCCCTTTTGAGATGATCTGACGGAATATCAGGTCAATTATTATACCATTCGTCATCATAAACTTCCTCAAAACTAACATCCCTCATCGCCTGCTTTCCACCTCCAGTATCCAGCTACCAGATCAGGAAGATGGCATTGTGCATACAAAAGCCCCCCCCCCCCCCACCAGCAATATGAGAGAGTGAGAGTGAGCGCAACAATTGTAGTCGATCTCTCCCAAATGTCATGTCATATGCAGGTCCAAGTTTCAACAATGACGGTCCGCTAGAGAGAGAACTAGCGCGAAGCACATGTCGTCTGCCCATCCATCCACACCTTCTCCCTCTCACAGCACCTCGTCCCGGTCATTGTGTGCACTTTCTCTCGCAGAATGCTCAACGTAGATTATGGATTCAAAGTCTACAGGCACGCGAAGCAAGTGCTGTTTGTCGTGTACAACCTCTCACACAGTCCTGTACTCCTTTTTTCTCCTTGACAGCCGATATATATAGCCTACCTTTACCCAGATGCAATCCATTAGCAACGTCCAAAACCCAATCAAACCCTACCTTACCTTACCCTACCTACATCCATTCATTCCCTTTCTGCGCGATTTAGAATCGAGAGAGTACCAAAAAAAAAAAAAAAGTAACAACGGCGAGAAACAAACCAACATCTTCTTTACACACAACAATTCTCATCACAAATTCTACGCACGCATCTAACTAGATAATGACTTCGTACAAATAAATAAGGTGATCGCCCACAGAAATCCAGCAGCCATCGCTGGCCCAGCAGAGTAGTAGATAGTAGGGCTCACATAACACACCAGTACCACCACCAGTAAAAGTAACTAAGTAAGAATACTTATGAAAAGAAAAAAAAAACTCCATCCACTATGATTGATCGATCCGATCGGATGGATCCCCCTTCCATTCCATTTGCACCCGCCGCCCACAAAACCTCCCTCCCAACTGAACCAACCAACCAACTGAACCAACCAGCCAGGCTTCTCCAACACCGACTTATAGCAAAGAGGGTGAGGAAACAAGAAGAGCCGCACGCGGAAGGAGGGGGCAAAACATTTTGCGATCCTCTTCATAAAATGCGCAAAGTAACTCATCCGTATTGTTTGTCTTTTCGCCGTCAAGATGCGCCAAAAAAAAAAAAAAAAAAAATTTCGGCCAGGCAAAAAGCTTCCAGAGGAACCTCCCAAAAAACACACACACACACACACACACACACAGGCAGACAGGCAAAAAATCCAGAATGATCCCACCCAAGACGAGGATGTGAAGAGGATGATGACTTCCAGAAGTATCTTCCTGCGTTTCTTCTTCTTCTTCTTCCTGCCATCCCCACCCCAAAAAAGAAGCGCCAAAACATCCCAGAATCACACACGCGCGCGCGAAGGGTATCCCATGAGTATCATCCATCCCAACCGTCAATCCATCCGTCATACCGCACTGCTGTAGCTTTCTGCATCTCCCCTTCCCTCCTCCTCTCCGCTCGTGTCAACCCACAACAAGTCGGAAGCCCCCTTGCTTTACGAATCGGCAGCCCGGACCGCCAACGTAAGTTTTGCGTTCCTCTCCACCGCAATATCCAAGTCCTCATCACCTTCCAGACGATAGTACTCGCCATCCTTCTCATCCCGATATTCTATATCGAGCTCCTCGTCGTTCTGATCTTGCGCCTTGTATTCCAGCCTTCGCCTTTCCACAATCTTGCGGCGCAAATCTTCAAATGAGAATTGTCCTCGGGCCGGCATCCGGATCACGACGCATGTGTCTCGGTCAAACCAGGCTTTTACTTTCACAGGTCCAGTCGTGCCGTTGGAGCCCGTGGTCGTGCTGGTCATAGACCTTTGCGCTGTTGGCATACCGCCGGCGTTGGGTGGTGATTGTGAGGTGAAACTGTTACTGGCTTGTGAAGGCTGCGCCCTTTGGTGACCAGGTGGCCCGCTTGAGCTTTGGGACTGGTTGTACTGGTGTGATGCGCCATTCGGGGGACCTCTCGGCTGTCCAGGCTGTTGGAAGGGCTGATTCTGGTACGACCCTTGCGAGGAAGCTGCCGAATACCGCTCTCTTCCACTCGAAGGTGCAGGTCGTGCATGCTCGTTCAGGTCCACCGCCGCCGCCGGATCCACTTCATAATCTCCCTCTCGTGGTGCGAAGAAATTTCGAACCAGCGAAGAGCACACAATATGCTGTGGCAATCGCAGAAGGTCGCGCAAGTACTCGTCCAGATTCGCTCTTCGTCCCTCGGTGATGTTATCGGTTACGTACTTGACGGGTCCGGGCATGTAAGGCAGTATCCGCTGTTTTCCGGCGACTTGGCCTGCCTCTTCAGGGAATGCATTTATCAGATTGATCTGCAGCTCGTAAAAGTCCTCATATATACGGGACAGGTCCCAGTGCGTCTCGTTCGAAAGCTTGCATTCCACCACAAATTGGAACTTCTCGTCTCCGAAAACGTACCTCGGTACGGATGCTCGCACCGGCGCAAAGAGGTTTTGCTGCTGCTGCGTTTGAAAGGAGTTGCTCGGTGGTGTTTGTTGTTGTTGTCCATTCGCCTGACCGTTCTGCAGGCTGAGTCGGTCGATTCCTTGTGGCAGGCTGCCCACTCCAGAAGTCGACACAGTGCCGAGAGGAATGCTCGTGTTCTTATATTCCGCAGCCATCTTCTTCCACTCCTCGACTCTCGGTATACCGGCGGCCTGTACTGCCGTGATGGGGTCTTCCACAGCCTTTCCCGTTGTCATATCCCGGATCTCAATAAATGAGACCGGGATCAACCCCGGGCCGCCAAGCCGCGTAATGGGCTTGGCCACGAACCACTCCGGATTCGACTGTGCGATTACGATAATGGCCTCACCCTCTTTCGCATCCAGCTCATCTTGCCTCTCAGCATGGAAATCATATGACACGATGCCGTAGATGCCGCCGGATTGCTTTGTCAGAGATCTCGTCGGTCGGTGTCCGGCCATGCCGGGCATGCCAGGCGGGCCGGCTGCGCTCATTCGCGGCGCAGAGGTGGTGGCGTTGGGAGGGGTTGAGCCCTCGGCATAACCGCTGTCGTGTGTGGTACTCGTGATTGACTTGGAGGAGTCGCCGCTGTCGCGCACCGTCTTGCCCACGTTCTCAAAGTATTTCACCGGCACCAATCCACGCTCATTCCGCAGGGGGTTGCACGCCTCGTACCAGTCCGTATCTTGTTCGCGGCCTACGACGTGAAGGAAATCGCCGGCGGAGAAGGAGAGGTACATGTCGGAGTCGGCGGGGGCAGTGTGGTCGTATATAGCCTTGATGACCTGGGAACACAAGTGGGTCAGTCTCTCTCCATGTCTTAGACTCGAGGCGGTGAGCGTACTTTCTTCGGCGGCTCGATCGCTATGGCGTCCTTCTGGGCCACGGAGACCTGCACGGGCTTGGCCGAGTCGTGCTTGTCGCTCTTCATGGACCGTCGAAACTTGTACATGTTAGTGGATTTCCCCGATGCGACCGGTGTATGGTGTGCGCTTGGGCTGCTCACCTTCATGGCGACGGTGGTGGTGTTGTGGTGGAGTAAGTGCGGCAGTTGGGTCGAGGTGCCTCAGGCGCGCAGGTGGGGCAAGGGGAATTCGCTCGTTTCCGAGTGAAGTGGATGAGCGGGGCGAGGGTCGGCACGTGAAAGAGAAGAGGTGAGTGAATGCGAGATGCGAGCGCGGAGGGCGATGCACGATCAGATCTGAATGCGCTCGGTGGGGAAGGAGGGAGGCAACGGAGGAGGCAGGTGCGCGGGGCGTGTGCGTGTGGCAGCGCGGTGGGCGTGGAAGGTGGAGGTCAGGTTTGTTTGTTGCGTGCGTGCGTGCGTGCGGTTGGTGGGTGGCAGTCGCGTGGCACGTGGCGAGGTAGATGTGTGCGCGGCAACAAAGAAATCGTCGTGGAGGCGAGTCGAGTCGAGTCGTAGGCGGATGATGAATGGCGAGTCGAGTCGAGTCGAGTCGAGCAGAGCGCAGTGTCGCTGCAGTAGTGACCGGGTGGGTGGTGTCGGTGGTGGTGGCAGTGGCAGTGGTGATGAGTCGTGTGCGCGCGCGCAGTGTGCTGCCCTTTCCTCTCCCACTCTACCTTACTCTCGGCGACGGGCTTGTCTGTGCTCTGGGCCCTCCGAAGCGCAGCCAACCTTCTTTCTGCCCCCGCCGAAACAAGCGATGATGGATGTCTGCCGACTCTTGCTAGCCTTTAGCCTTGGTCTGCTTCTCACGCTGGGCAAGCCTGCCACGAGGCACTTCGGCGCCAGAGCCCAACAATCAGATCCCGACCAGCAGATCCCAACAATGCGTGCCAGGGTCCGGGAGATGGCACGCTTGGCGGGTGCTGGTGCGGTGCGGTGCGGTGCTAAAAATGTCACGGAGCGCGCGGGCGGGCGGGCGGAGAGGGTAGTGGTAGTAGAAGGGACAGGTGTGTGATGATGGGGAGAGAAGTTTTTTGACAGCAGCAAGGACACGCAATAATAATATGTGTATCGACCGACGACATGTCGTGTCGTGTCGTGTCGTGTCGTGTCGTGTGGTGCGAAAAAAAAAGCTGCAGCGGGCGAAAAGGGAAAACGGCCGCGCATCCAAGCAATGGAATGCACCGCAGCTGTGAATGCAGCACTGCGCAAGGCTGCGCTGCGTCCCACTCCTCACGTCTCCCCGTCCCTCCTGATTCGTCCCGCATGCGCGAATCACAGACGCCTGACAACCGCCGCAACGGTAGCAGGTCTTGATATTGCCGGCTACATGTACACAACCACCACTCCAAAGTCCAGCATCTCTCGTGTCGGCTACTATTTCGACAGAACCGAGCGAGTCTGTCATCATATCCGATATGCTTTTCCACCACCTCGCACCATCCGTGATCCTCTCCTTCCCCACAACTCACCATCTTCTCACACACTCCCAACCGGGAACATCGCTTCTCCAGACCAGTCACCCGGTTTCATCGCACCAACAATACCTTACCGGCCGTGTCTTGACTCTTGAGAGGCAGGAAACGTCACCGGGCGCCGGGGGTCGAAGGCTGCATGAACGCGACCGACCACATGCAGGCACAGCTCCACGGAGAACCCATACAAGGACAGACTACACAGGCAGGTATCGGGTATCAGGTCTCACAGACACATCATCACTCGGAGCCTCGACTCTTTGCCGCCGGTCACGCGGTATCCATGGCCTTCTCACTTTGGACCGTCGACCATTTCAAATGTACATCTTCTCCGTCCCACACGCACAACAGCCTTGGATCTTCTCTTCTCCCAGTGCGGCGCATCGGATAGACGCATCCACCTTCTGCATCTCCGTGATAAAAGGGCATGCTTTGCGTCTCTCCTGTTCTACGTAATACTCACAACCCATCCACACGCCCCACCATCGACTCGGCTTGCGCGAATCATGGAGCATGCGACGTCTAGGCTTTCAGAGAAAGAAAACATCGCGATTCGGGAGACTGCGTGGCCGCATTGCATCGCTACGTGAAGTGTCTGCTGCCTCGCCCCTCCCTGTCCTCGCCATCTCCCCCACGGCCATAGTCAAAACATGCGAGCCGTCATCTCCCTCTCCCTGACTCCCTCCCAGGCCAATGCCTTTTCCCTTGCTCCGCCAAAGCTGCCCCATGCCGAGTAGATGCTGTAGATGCGTCAAAGAAGTGCTCCAGAGATGCTGGAGCAGATATGTCGAAATGTAAAACACGTGGAACCAATGCTGAACTCCCTGGATTGGCTCCATCCCTCCTCCTCGCCCCCAGAATGCAACCGCGGAAGCGAAGTCAGTGGTATAGCTCGGCCAATGCAACGAGTAAGAGAAGGTGTAAAGGTTGTGGGAGTCGGGGGAGGTATCATATCTGTCCTTTGATGTCCACCGAGCCAAAGGCTGCCTTCTTGGCGTCTTCGAAGATGTTGCCAGCTTTGCCGGTCAACACACGGATGTCGTCGTCCTTGGGTTGTATCAGTCGGTCGCCGCTATACCGCGCTACGAAGTCGAGGCACGCCTGATGTACATCGCCTTCGAACAGCTCCGCTTCCTCGCACTCAAAAGCGAGCTCCTGGGTAAGGAAGAGGCTGCTGACGTCGGGTTTGTATCTGCAACGTCGTCAGCAAGCATCCATCTTCTACATGCAAACGCAACAGCACTTACGCTCGGCACATTGCCGCCATTGCTCCCAGACGCTCCCGCTCAATGAACATGTCCATTAGGTAAGGAACCATGTTGCGGTTCTGCGACTGGCTGTAGAGCTGGAAGAATCTGTGATAGTTGCCCGAGGCCAAGGCTGCCCGCACCTTGAGTGCGAGCTGCACGAAGCTGCCCTTCTTGTCTGCTGTAGTTAGATCCGCCAACATGTTGTTCATGTCGGCCCGGCTGCGCGTATAAATCAAATACAGAATGCGATACGCGGTGAACTCATCCTGCCTGCCTCCACTGGTGCCATTCTCGCCCAATTTCAATCGGTACAACGCGCGGAGCTGCGTCTGACATTGATTGTACTCACCCAGGTCCTTCATCTCTAGTGCGATACGAGCGTGCATCTCGTATACTCGGATGGTGAATGGCGTTTTGATGCGTTGGACCGTGAGATCCTGACGCACAGACTTCAGCTGATCACAGACATACGTGTAGTCATGCTCCTCTTTCCATTTCTTCAGGATAGCCTCAAGTGCCTTCTCCAGTACGGCCGGCGGCCGGACGGTGCTGGGGTTGGGCGGTGCAGTCAATCTGAAATAGCTCTTTTCGAGAATCTGGCAAGTTCCGATGATCGGTCCAGCGTCGACATTGGCAGCTGGAGATTGGTCACGAGAAGAATGAAGAAAGGGGGATGGTTCAGGAGAAACGTGACCAAAACGTTGCCTCCGCCTCTCGAGTGCGTCCGAGCTGGTATCGAACCAACTGCCTTGCGCGGTGCCGTTCTCCTTGCGCTTCTTATCCTGGTCCTTACTCTTGCCGGTGATACGATCTGCTAGGCTCTTGGTGTTCTTCTTTTTCCACGGCGGGGTGACAGGCATCTCTCCGCTGCATTCTACTTCCTGGTCGGGGGACTTCCGTTTTCTGGAGTTTGAGCCGGGAGAAAGTGTGTGATTTGGGGTGGAATCCGATGATGCATTGATGTTAGCTAGGATGGCGTCTTGCTCTACTCGCAAGGCCGTGTTTGAACGCTCTTGAAGAAGCAATTCGTGTGGTAACGGGAAAAGCGACCAGTCTCTCGCGTATGCAGACCCGTCTGCGGCTGAGTTGTTGACTATGCTTGACAATTTGTCCCGGACGTGGTCATCGTTGATGCCCGCACAGGCTGGTGTACCCTTGATTTTATTAAACTCAAAGAACGCGCGCTGAACGTAATCAACGACTTCTGGCTGGAAATCCGTCTTGGTCGGAGCAGGCGCCGGCTCTTTCATGAGTGTGCGCCGTGCCGCGACGGGCGTGAATGCGGGTTGTGCTGGCATGGTTGGCACAGCCGGAGGAAATGCGACCGGAATTCGACGGACCTCGACGTGTGGCGGGCGCGCAGTTACGATGGAGGGAAATGGGGAAGACGAGGGAGAAGCGTATTTGCGGAGGTCCTTGTGAGAGCTGTCGTGCAAAGCTGGGATCGAGTGTCTCTGCGAAGAAGTTTTGTACCGTGCAGGAGGAGAAGGAAGGAAAAGGTGGTGGAAGTGAGGACGCTTTGACGCACGAGCCGCGTGACTATCCTTGCACTCACGTGACTCTTGGCACCACCGTCGGCTTCGGGTTGCCGTAGGCATTCGCCTTCGATATGGGAATTCGACATTGATAGGAATCACCCAGAAACATATTATAGCAACCACACCGCTGCTCTCGTATATCATCGCAGGGAACACTTCCATCGAACAAGCCTCCAAAGAATATACGCAGCCACCACGACCGCGACGAGCACCTCCCCCGTCTACGCGATAACGACCACTATTGTCTCCATGTCTGCGAATGTTTCTCCGCCAGCTGGATCTGACTACCGCGCTACGGCCATCTCTGTATCATGATGAGTCTTTACTGTTTGTACAGGACGGTGTGGGGCTATATGAGGGAAAATACAAGATTGAAAATCATCAGAACGGTCACGCCTACTTGACTTCACACCGCGTATGCTACGTCGACAACGAGGAGCCAAGAAAGTACTCTGTTGCGGTAGATTTGAAAGAAATCGATCGAAGCGAGTTCTACGCCGGTTTCTTGAAGTCGTCGCCAAAGGTCACCCTCTTCCCCAAAGCTACCAAGAAGCCGATCCCGGGTATCAAGAGCCCAGTCCCTCGCTATGCGACACCAAGCGATGCATTGGTTGGCGGGCCTGCATCTGCACATCGTTCAACAGCTCAGTCCCCGGCGCTAGTGAGAGATCTGCACGCGACATGGGTCTGCACCATCTGTGGTTTCTCGAATTCAGTACCTACCAATTTTGATCCGTCGACGGCGAACCAACATACGCCTCTTCCACCTTGCCAAGCATGTGGCATTAAGCCCGAGCTTGTTCACATGGTCAAGGCAGCGATTGCAGCAATGTCTAATCGACCTAGTGGTGCTACAGCAACTGCACCGCCTACCCAGCGGGATGTATCGGAAATCGTTACTGGCCATGGAACGTCTGATCAAACACAGCAGTCGCCCGTGCCACCAGGGCAGTGTCCAAGGTGCACATTTCAGAATTATCCGTCCCTCACAGCTTGTGAAGTTTGTGGGGCACCACTACCGGGTACGGCAGAAAAACGCTCGCATCTCATTGACAGAGCTGGACAGCGATCTGAATCGCCTGGTCCCACTCTTGGCGGGTACAGTATTGTCGGCGATGACAAAATCGAGACAATCAAGTTCTCGTTTCGAACGGGCGGAGCGCAGACGTTTCTGGACAAGCTCAAAAGTGCACTTACCCAGCGCAAATGGCTTCTCCAAAGTGCACCACCGGTACCAAGACCAACGGCTACTCCTCCGCATTTGAGCGGATCCCCAAGGCCTTCGAACGGCATGTCACCAACTCCAAGCACTCCTCAACGAGTCGTCGGCATAGCTGGCCTCGAGCAGCGAGGGGCCGAGCTGCGACAGAACAACCAGGCTGTCATTGGAACTGCATTTGAAGATCTCGAAGCTCTCATGACATCTGCGAAAGAAGTAATTAAGATGGCCGAGCAGTTTGCTGACAATTCAAATGGCGGCGCGGATGGTGACTCGGACGCGAGAAGACTGCTATCGGATTCGGCATCGGCCTTGGGGTTGGTGACTACCAAAGACATGCTGGGATCTGGATCATCTGCAGAGCAGCTTTACGTGACTGAGCTCTCGCGAGATCTGGCCGAATTTCTGACCGACGACAGGAAAGGCGTCTTACGTAAGGAGGGCGGGATCATGTCACTTGTAGACCTTTGGCAGGTCTTTAACCGGACTCGCAACGGCATCGAGCTGGTTTCCCCGTTGGATTTTGAAAAGGCCGCCAAAATGTGGGACGCCCTGAACCTTCCTGTGCGACTACGACGTTTCAAGAGCGGTCTTCTCGTTGTCCAGGAAAGAAGTAGGACCGACGAGAAGACCGTATCAAGCTTACTGAGCTGGGTACGCGAGAATTACAACAAGAATCTGTTGCCTGCCAGTCCCGAGTTTGGGCACGGCGTAACAGCCCAAGAGGCCGCAGAGCGCTTCGGCTGGAGTGTTGGTGTTGCGACCGAGGAGCTGGAAATGGCAGAAGAGACAGGAGCATTGTGTCGGGATCAATGCCTAGATGGGACGCGATTCTGGGAGAATCATTTTGCTCAAATTTCCCCAGAGAGCTTGAAGGCCGTCACCTGAGCATTGGTCTATCCATTGCGTGCGAAGATCGAGAGCGCTACTGGAATCTCGACCAGCTCATGCCTTCTTCAGAGACTATACATCAAGCCGTACCGCTCTTTAGCGCAGCGCTTGGAAGAGCATTAGCCAGTCTTCATGCCCTGATGCAAGGACACAATTCCATCGTACGAGATACTGCAAACACCGAGGAGAGCAGCCCAGTGCCTCTGCCAGCCATTGGTCGCGCAACATGCAGCGTTCTCGCGGCACCTGTCACAAGGAACGAGCCAGATCTGAGGTTTGTGCTAGAGCATGCGGTGATTACGAGCCTCTCACGATATTTACTCCTCCACCGAGGCTTGTCGTCTGCATCCCCACGCGCAACTTGGCTTTAAGCTTTGAACTACCACTTCGCAAACGTGATGGGATTGATGGCCCCTTGAATAAAGAATAACCGTGATTGGCCCGACTGGGATAGTACAGATAGTGTGTGTGTGTGTGTGGAGTCTGTGGCTACCGGGTCCAGCAATTTTCTCCTTTCTGCGAACTGGTTCACGCGGGCAACGATCCATGGATGGCCTTGGAACCAAGGCCGCGGTTGCCAATGCAACTTCCTGCAATGTGATTTCTACCGATATAACGTTCGACAGTCGACAAGAAATACATCTAATCTCCAGCAGCACTTTATTGGGTTTCTTGAACAGTTTGGTCTCGCCCTAAACAGCCTCCAAGATGCAGGTGCCGGCACCTTGGATACTGGCCTTGGCTGCTGCCGTATCGGCGACACCCCTTATCGACGAGCGGCAGCAACTCAGCTATGAATACATCGCAAGCGATTGGGAAAACATCGCTCAGATCACTGGTGACTCTTCTTGGTCTTCGTCCAACATGCGGCAGTATCTTCAAAAAGTGTATTAGTGGCAGCCCACGGCTCCAACAGATCCTGGTCTCCTATCGAACGACAACATGTTGGTCCAACATCGTGCTGGTGGCGCAGCTGTCGTAAGGCTTGGCCCAGATCCTCTGGTCGCGATGATAGGGACAGACTCCGCTGGTTGACCCCAACAATACGCCTGGGCGTGATAGTTTACAGGGCTTCTATCAAATAGCTTTGGTTCAGGTAGGTATTCACAGGTCCCGTGTATTGACATTACTGACATGAGTACAGCAAGGCGGTAGTTGCTACACGATACAGACCATAGGATCAGCGGCATTGGCACGGCTTAGGAGCTGCAAAGCCTTGGCATCAAAGTCATCAATGACAGTCCTGGTTCTGGGTCTTAGCGATCGGTGCGGATAGTGACCCCATGGCGGTGTTGGACAGCAAATTCCGGGTGAGGGGTGTCAATGAGCTGAAAGTTGTGGACGCGTGCATCTTCCCCAAGGGTTCGGATCTGTCTATACAGGCTCCCATTTTCGTGATCAGCGAGAATGCTGCGGATGTCATGTTGAACGGCTAGTACGGCAGGTGTTTGAAGATTAGCGATGGAGAAACAGGACTACGTTCAGCTAGACAAGAAACCACTACATGCACAGGGTGACAACTACCTCAAAATTCTTGATGATTCATTCAGAACTAAAGGGCTTTTCATCATGATCTCAAACCTGGTTTTTTTTTTTGGCCAGCATTCACTTCAAGTGATGGCGCTTGGGCCAATTAAAGTGGGTCCGCATGTGCCCCGCCGGGCCGCTGGCTAAGGTACCTAAATGATCGGACCTTTGAACCTCGATCACATCGCTATCAACAGCGCACCACCTCTCTTGCATTCAATCGCGGCATCACAATCCCGTTGGACGAAATGACGGATGCACAACAGCTAATCGACTACGTGCGTTCCTACTTACCACTCCACGCTCTCGACAGCTGAGAGCTCCTGCTAACCCGCAAACCCATCAGGCCCGCAACCAATTCAACGAAATCGCCGCCGACGTAGAACGACACTTCGACCTCGTAGCCGGAAACCTCCGCGAACGATTCGCGAAACCACTAGGCGTCGCTCCTCCCCCTCGTCGCTTACCGTCTCCTACCACATTCCAGGTCGTCCAGCGATGGATCCATCGACATAAAGCTCTTACGGCTGCTATTGTGGCCTTTTTCGTTACAGGATCTCTAGGGACGTTGGTGTATGTTTGGGGCAAAGATGCGAAGAGGAAGAGAAGAGCAAGGAAATCTGCTAGCGGCGCAAGGACGGATGTGGTGATTATCGCGGGTGCGGTCGCGAATCCACTTACCAGTGCGCTATACTTGGATCTGGAAAGGAGGGGGTTTGTGGTATATGTTGTTGCGAATACGGCGGAAGATGAGTACTATATCCGCTCGCAGAGTCGTGCGGATCTGCTTCCTTTGCCGCTGAACATGGTGGATCCGTTCACGGCGCAACAGCAGCGATCCCAGTTGCAGCATTACCTGGCAAAGGAACACCATGCTTTCGAAAGAGCTGAGCCACATAGAATGCGTCTGGCGGGATTGATCTTGGTTCCGGATACGCAGAGTGCGCCGGCGAAAGTCGAGGATATCAGTTCCGAGGAGTGGAGCGACGCGTTGAATGCGAAGGTGCTGAATACGATCGCAACGACACAATTACTGCTACCCATCGTCATCGAGCACAAGGCGAGAGTCCTACTCTTAACGCCATCGATGACGCCCGCGATCCGGCCGCCAACGCACGCGATGGAGAGCACTGTGTTTGGAGCTCTACAGGGCTTCAGCACATCGCTCGCGGCTGAACTCAAGCAGGAGGGAGTGTCAGTGTCACACCTCAAGCTTGGACATATCGACGTTCCAGCGAACAGACACCGGCGCAATGGAATGCCAGCACCTCGACTGAAGCCCACTCCCGTTCGAAGACTACACGATACCGTCTTCGACACACTGGTTACCAAGCGACCTCGGAGGACTTACTATGTTGGCCGCGGAAGCTTCACCTACGATGTGATTGGCAGCATTCTACCTCCCGATTTTGTTGCCTGGATGATGGGGGTGGGTAGGAAGCCGGCGATGGCAAAGCAGGCGAGCGAGGAAGATATGCATGGCAGTGCGGGCAGCTTGACTTGGGAGAAGATTGATGCTTGAGGGTTTCTGCTGCATCATGCCGGGTTTGGTATATGAAATCATGACTCTTTGGGCGCTTTTGGGAACGATACCCGACTCTTCTCTGTTGACAAGCTGAACCGATGATCTCCATTACGATTTGAAATCCGACAGAATTCCGGACTTGTGACGAATTCTTGTTCTGTACATCCATAGGCTGTCGATATCTACAATGTCTTGATCAAGAGAGCCCTTGGTACGTACTCGCCAGTCTTCCTTCTGACCAGACTCCACGTAGATTCAGGGTATGATCGATCTCCTCCAAGGGATTCCCCTCAACGAGCACCAGATCCGCCCTCAAACCCTCCTTGACCAGCCCTCGATCGGTAAACCCAAACCTCTTCGCGGGCAGCGCAGTCGCCGCCCTCAACGCCTCTTCGGGCGTGAAACCACACTGCTCCACAAACAGAGAGAGTTCCTGATGCGCCGTCAACCCCCAAGCAGTCCCCACGGCCGGACCCGCCGCATCCGAGCCCATGAGAATCGTCACCCCAGCCCTCTTCAACCGTCGAACGGTCTCAAAGGCATGCTCGCATGTGGCACCGGAGGTTTGCGCGAATTGCATGCACAGGCACATACTCGCCTTGGACTTGCCGTCCAGGAGATGCTGCACGCGCGGGTCGTGGGCGTATTTCTCCTGCGTGGCTCGCCCTTCCGTCGTGCCCGAGCCCATGCATGCCAAGGTGGGATTGCAGTGGGCGTCGTTCTTTTTGTAGGCTGCGATGAGTTCCGGGGTGGGTGGCTGGTCGATGAAGGTGTGTGTCAGGCCGTCGACGCCCGCGTGCAGGACTTCCAGTGTGTCCGGGAGACAGGTGGCGTGCGCGACGACGAGGAGGTTGTTCCTGTGCGCTTCTGCGATCACGGCGCGCTGGAGTTCCAGGGTTGGCTTGGGGAATTTCTGGCCCATGACGGTGCCGGACTCGTGCATGAGCTTGATGTAATCTACTCCTTCTGCCACGCGGTCTTGTACATATTGGCGTCCGCTGTGGGCGTCGGTCAATTTGGGCCAGGTGGCGATTTCGGCTCTGTTCTTTGCACATTGGTCAGTATAAATTTATCTCTCCTTCCACCTGTTAGGATGGTCTACCTCGGGCGTATCCGCATGCATCAAGACGATCGGCGCCGGCCATCCACCGTCAATGGTCGCAGCAAAGCTCGTCGTCTTGACATCGGCACAGTCACCGCCTTCTCGCTGCCTTCTCAATTTCTGGATATTGTACCATTCATTGTGCATGTCGCACACCGTCGTCACACCAAACCGCAAGCTCTGAGGCAGCGCGACTTCATTGCCGCTGTCCGCATGGATATGGGTGTCGATCATTCCCGGAAAGAGAGTGTGTCCAGGCTTGGAATACGTCTTCCCATCAAATGCAACGGGGCCGGAGGAGACCTGGGAGATGTTGCCGTCTTCCACCAGCACGGAGCCATTGTCGATGGTCTTCTCGCCGTCGAAGATCCGGACGTCTTGGATCAGGAAGGAAGCCATCCTGGAAGGTGAGATGGTGCAAGAAGACGAGCTCTTCTTACAGTATTAGTGGAAGAAGAATGTGGCTCTATCATACTTTCGGCTGCTGCATGCTGCAAATACGCTCGTCATATCGACTGCTGTTGTACTCCCATGCGCCGCCCCTCGCTTGGAATGCTGCTCATCCACCACCCCGGTCAGACTTGAAGTGCACAACCTCACCTTTGCATCCACCGGCAGCGGGTATCCGCGTCAACGGGACGACCTGCATCATCCGCGAAACAGGTGAGTGGAATCCACCGAGACCAACAGACTTTCGGACCAACCGGAAAGTACACCTCCTCCATCTCTCCCTCCTCCCCCTGGCTCTGTTCCCCATCTCTGTCCGTCCCCATTCGCAAGGACCGTATCAACATCATGGCCTCCCAAATGCCCCACAAGATCGATGTCCACTCTCACTTCCTTCCGCCATTCTATCAAGAAGCCTGCCGCCGGAGTGGCCACGCAAACCCAGACGGAATGCCCTATCTCCCCGACTGGAGCCCCGAACAACATCTCGAACTCATGGACACCCTCGGCATCTCCAAGTCCATCCTCTCCATTTCCTCCCCGGGAACCCACTTGGTCCCCGGCAACGACGAATCAGGCCGCAAACTGGCCCGAGACTGCAATGCCTACGCAGCAGATCTCAAATCTCGAACGCCCGACCGCTTTGGCTATTTCGCCTCGCTCCCCATTCCCGATGTCCAAGGCTGTCTGGAGGAGATGGCGCGAGCGTCCGCGGAGGGTTGCGACGGTTTCGTCCTCGAGACCAATTGTCACGGCCACTATCTCGGCGACGAGCTCTTCGACCCCATCTTCGATGAGCTGAATCTTCGACGGGCTTTGCTTTTCATCCATCCGACAACGCCCATGTGTCCTTGCTCGGCGGAGGAGCTGGCGGCCGGGAGACAACCCACCACGGCTGCGCCCTTCCATGGCAGGCTACCCAATCCGATGCTGGAATTCTTCTTCGACACGGCGCGCGTGGTCAGCAACTTGTTCATGTCGGGGACCATGAGACGATGTCCCGACCTTAAGATCATCTTGCCTCACTTGGGCGGGGCTTTCCCGCCACTCCTGTCTCGATGGACAGGATTTTCGGCTCTGGTGCCGGGGCCATGGCAAGGTGTGCCGGAAGAAGAAGTCAAAAAGGCTTTTGAGAGGCAAATCTGGTTCGACATGGCCGGATTCGTGATGCCGACTCAGATTCGGAGCCTCCTGTACGGTGTTGGCGTATCCCATTCGCGGCTGATGTACGGAAGCGATTTCCCGTTCACGAGGCCGAATGGCGTCGAACTGCTACTGGGCCAGATGGACAGCGGGGCGAAGGAGCTCTTCGATGAAGAGCAGATTCGGGATGTCTATCATCGGAACGCCCAGAATCTTTTGGGCATGGAATGATTTCCGCACACGACGCTTTTTCCGGCAACCGAGCCCCGGTTATGATTTCGACCTTTTCAGCTCGGAACGTCAATCTTCTTCCTCTCTTCGCCTGGCGTCTCTGTCGCAACCTATGCGCACAGCTGTCTGTGGAGTCCGCCAGTATGCTGATGCATCTCGACGCTCGGCGGGAGTGTGCCTAGACACGCATCATCCTCCTCTTTTCCGGAGGTTCTACAAGACAAAGCTCATAGATATGATCCCGCAGCTCTCTTGGCAGGTCCAGTAAATTAACAGGCTTCGGTCCCTTCTCAAGCCCCTGAACCAGCTCGTCGCCCACGCGTCGTTCTTCTGCATTTCCTCTTCCCCAATCATCTCCAAGCTGCAGACGCGCAAGATCCGGATCCTTGACGTAGACCGAGAGGTCGAGCTTGTGAAGCAGCTGTGCTATTGTGATAGACCATTCCTCGAAGCTGCAGGTATGTAGGATTTTCGAGCCACTGCTTTGTGGCTATCACAGTCCAGGGCTCGATGCAGTCCGTGACGAATAAATTGCCGCCTAGCGGTACGGATCGGGCTCTTGGTCAGGCGAAGAGAGCTCTCGGTGACGTTGACAGGTTTTCGGCTTTGTATGTCGTCGACTCCATGTTGCGAGATGGCACTGATTGCGGCAGGTTGCGGTATGCGGATGGTTGGATGAGAGTGTTTGTGTGATTTCGCGTCAAGCTTCTAGTCAGAAAGTCCTCCCTCTGTCCGTGGCGGCACTAGCGAGTGGCTCGCTTGAAAGCCGACGTTCACATGCAAACGGCAGTTGCGACCATAGACGACCTACATCTTTCTCGGTGGCTCCATGGTCTACAGCACGAGCATGACCTTCAAGACTGTTGCGGTGCTCGTGTGCACGTGCATACCGCTGACGGTAGCTGAATGAAGGGGTGAAACAGCGCCGGACAGAAGTGGCAACTACTGGGAATGAGCTCTAAGGACATGGAGGAGATATAGGTATCTTTGCATTCACCGACGACGGAAGTCCTGTGGAGATTCAGGTCCTGTAGGCACTAAGCTCGACGCTACAACGAGGCTGTTCGTCCTCCTTCTTACGGCCGACCTGAGAACAGAAGCCTGAGCGCAATCTGTCTACGGCATAAGCACAGCGTCCCTCTGCCAACAAAGCTCTGAAAGTCTTCGCAGCGTTGTCATGTCTCTCAGCAAGACTGCGACTTTGGCTCCGCAGGAGATGGCGACGCTCCCTATTCGTGCAACATGGGATCGGCAAGCTTCACAGTCGACAGCTTGGCGCTTCTCCGCTGAACATCCCTTCTAGTGCTCAACAGAACGGAATGCATGCTCCTTCGATACCAGCAATGTAGCTTGCATATGCAACTAGGGTGACGACCGCGAATTTGGCAGGCGGCAGATACGCATTCAGTGTTCAGTAGTGGCAAATACCCCCTCAACTGGCACCTAAGTTGTTCAACGCTATTCTCAATTCCTTAACGGCTGTGTCGACGTCCTCAAAGTTGAGTGCGGAAATGGCCCATTTGGCATGTTTCTGTGCCGCCAGAATCGATTCATCGTCAGTTTTGTATCCACCAGGAGGTGGTCCAGTCAGGTTAATGGTGGCTTGAGCTGGTGGTGCTTGAACAGGCGGAGGGGCGACCACCGGGGGCTTAGGCGCCGGCATTGGAGCAGCAGCGGCAGCAGGTGGTTGCGGGACCATCTGGTGCGGAGTAGACCGATGGAGCCTGTCCGGACTGGCAATACCGAGATCGGATGGACCCGGTGCTGTGGGACCTTGCGGCTGCGCATCACTATAGAAGTCTGCTGGGTCGGCTGTCGCGAAAGTAGACATGGACGAGGGTGGTTGGCCTACAGGAGCCACGACATTGACGTTACTTGGTGCATCAGGTACAGAAGGGAAGTAGCCGCCGCCGACAGATCCTGCTCTGCTATTGATGTTGTCGGTTGGTTCGATAGGCGAGACGTCAGGCTCGGTGGGGTGAGTAGTGGTCGCGGAGACGTTGTTTGTTCCCGCAAGTGGATGCTGCAATGGATCCGTCTGGAATGTCGACTGAGGTCTTGATGGCTGCTGGTTATCAGGCGCACTCTCAACTGTAGGCTTCTTGTAGGCTCCGGTATCGTTCTCCATATCCTTCAATTCGGCTTCAATGCCATCATCCACTTCCCCGTCAGGTTTTGGCTCTGGCTCGACTGCTGGATTTGTCGCATTCGGATCCTCCCCAGCCTTGATTGCCTTGGCTATCCTCAGAGCATGATATTTTGCGAACCTGAGCTTGGCCTGAATCTCTGGCTCAAGTGGTCCCCATATGCTCAGCAAGTCCATAAAGGTGGCCGATGCTTGAAATGTGTCCGCCGTCTGTTTTGTGACCTTATTATTCCTCTGCGCTTCGTCGCCTCTACTGAATGTGTCCAATGCAAAGTTCTCAATGTATGCTTTTGCTGCAACGTCGTCTATTACTGCGTCGTTCGAAGCGTTGGTCGCCTTGTAGGCTTCCATTTTATCCATCAATTGCATGGCGTATTGCGTGCATTCCTCGTCTTGGGTGTGCAGTTGTCGATTGAGGATCTGCTGAAGGACGAAGTATTCGCCTGCAATTCAATCATCTTAGCAAAGCAATACGGATGGTGGAAGCTGGCTGCGTACACCAGTAAGAGACTATCGGCCGGAACTTTTCCAGCTGCGCAGCTCTTGTGACGAATCTCTGCACGTCTGGTGCGGCGGCCTTGAGCTTGGCCGGGACTGCTGAGGCCATGGCGAGCCGTCGAGAGGGAGACGTCGATTTGTCTAAGTGCACAGAGTTTGGCTCGAGGTGAGTGAATGTTTTGAAGCTGCCTAAGCTGTGTCGAACGATGTCATTTGTTCACATGGTAGACCCACTTATTTCTAGCCTTTGACGCTAGCCCCCGCAGCACTTGACGCAGGGGCCACGAGGTGGAGCTTTGACAACAAGAACATCGCCAAAGGACAACTGTTCGTCAACGACATCCATCTACAAGAACATGTAATCGTCTTCCAATCGACTCAGCCACCTGAGCAGACACTTCCTCTTCAACATGGTCAAGTCAGAAACGATCGCTGCCGCCGCAGCCTCCCTCCTTCTCCTTCCAGGCGTCAATGGCATATATGCCAAGAACTCGCCTGTTCTTCAAATCGATGGCAGATCCTACGACACCCTGATCGCAAAGTCGAACTACACCTCGATCGTCGAATTCTATGCGCCATGGTGTGGTCACTGCAAGAATCTCAAACCGGCATACGAGAAGGCAGCCAAGTCTCTTGCCGGATTGGCCAAAGTCGCTGCGGTGGACTGCGATGATGAGTCCAACAAGCCTTTCTGTGGCAGCATGGGCGTGCAAGGCTTCCCAACACTGAAGATTGTGAAGCCTGGAAAGAAGCCGGGAAAGCCTATTGTCGAGGAGTACAATGGTGCACGGAGTGCCAAGGCTATCGTCGATACTGTCATTGACAAGATCCCGAATCACGTCAAGAGGCTGAAGAACTCGGACTACGCTGGATGGACGAAGGAAGCTGGACCCAAGGCTATCTTGTTCTCGGATAAAGGCACTGTGAGCGCACTGCTCAAATCAGTCGCTATTGAGTTCTTGGGTGGGCTCGAGGTTGCCCAAATCCGGGACAAAGAAACAGAGGCCGTTGAAGCATTTGGTGTCGAGAAGTTCCCTACGCTCGTCTTGCTCCCTGGAGACGGCAAGGAACCTATGATATACGACGGTGAGCTGAAGAAAGATGGTATCGTCAAGTTCCTCTCCCAAGTTGCTGCACCAAATCCGGATCCGGCACCTAAGGCCAAGAAAGAGAAGTCATCAAGCTCCAACAAGAGCAAGGCTTCCAAATCCTCCTCCAAATTCGCCGAAGCATCTGCCTCTCATGCCTCCAAGGAAGCTCAGACCGACGCTGCTTCCCAGACCGACGAAGCGCTCGAGAATGACCCAACTGAATCTCCAGATCCAAAGGTCCAAGCAGAAAAGCCAGCTAAGATGCCCACTGATGGTCTGGCGAAACCCATCACTTCTCTACAGGATGGTCTGTCTCTTCAGCAGCAATGCTTGAACGACAAGGCTGGTACCTGCATCCTCTGCGTCCTACCAGAAGAAGAAACGCCTTCGGAAAAGACGATCCAGGCCATCCGCGCTCTCAGTGAGCTTCACAAGAAGCACGAGGCAGCCAAGCGCAATCTCTTCCCCTTCTATCAGCTTCCCGGCTCGAACTCCCAAGCTGCAGCACTTCGCAAGAAATTGGACCTATCTGCTGGTGACGTGGAAATCATCGCGGTCAACGGAAAACGCAGCTGGTGGAGACACTACACCGGGGGATCTTTCACACTCGAGAAAGTGGAAGACTGGGTCGACGCCATTAGGATGGGAGACGGAAAGAAGTCAGACATACCGAGCGGCATCATTGCCAAGAAATCCGAGCTTCCAGAGGCTCAGGTCAGGCCTGAGACTGGTGACGAGACGCCTGACCTTGAAGCTTTGAGGGAGCAACTGAAGGGCCAGACCCCAGAGGGAATGGAATACGTGCTCGAAGAGATTACTGACGAGGAATACGAGAAATTGATGAACCAAGGTGGAACGGGAGAGCCAGGCACGCCTTTGGAAGAAGCCAAAGCGCCGGTCGAAGACCATGACGAATTGTGATGAGATGTGGATGCCATCTTTTTTCTGCTTTAATAAGTGTACACAACGAGAAAAAATCAACCACAGTGAACTTGTTCTTTCCGTATCAGAAATTTGCCCTTGATTATTGTCGCTTCTCAGTTGCCAAACTAAGAGCATGTGGCCAGAGCAGAGGATATGAGGGGGAATCAATAATAATGCACACTCACTCGATGCGCCCCATCAGATCCTCACATGAAATCATAGGATGCATCATCCTTGAGCATTGGACAAAAAAAAATTTCCAAAAAGTCTTTTCTTTTGGGGTCCTGTTCATCAGGATCCTGCCGCCGCGGCAATATAATAATGGCTTGCTTCATCAGGAGGCCTTTTTTTTTTTTTTTTGAACGAGCGCTCTTTTTTCCCCCCCGATCTTTGCCGTCGAATGATTTCCCTTGCTCGTCGAGTTCAAACAAGCAGCAGCCAGCCAGCCAGCAGTGGAATAAAGAAAATCTTTAGATCCGAGTTCCTTCATGAGCGTGAGCAAGAGTGAAGAAACGCTACATGTATTTCGCAACTTCTTCCCAACGCAGCCTCTACCACCACACAACAACGTGGGCAGAGAGCTGTCGCAATTCCCCAAGCTCGGTAGGTAGATATCGCAACAAGTGTACCGTCCAGAAAGAGTTTCGAGTCTCGGCCACGTGTCTCCGGTCTGGAGAGGTTTTGCGGAGCAGCACAAGCACAGACAGGGGGTTACATGTACGATCATGTTATTCTTTTTGTGCATGTTGATGATGATGATGATGAGGTCATTGGAAAGATAAGGAAGGATTGGAACTTGGAAGGAGGTGTTCGGAAAGTCTAATAATCCTTTTAATAAATTTTCCCCCGTCGGAGGAGTGTGGAGGAACGGTTTCGCGTGTTTTCGGCTAGGTGTTTAGAGTTTGCGTTGACAAGTGATTTGGCGGACCGTGCTTGCGGGCCTGTATCTGTATCTGTAAGCAATCTCACGAGGCGTCGGTCGGGGCTGTTTCGTAGTCGAGATGTGGAGGGCAAATTTTTCTTATCGTGGCGAAGGAATTTGCAATTCGCGTGAACTGCGGGAATTGTTCTTGTGTTTTCAGTGGGAAGAGGCCGATGAAGTGCCTGCCGACAACCGGTCTGCAAAGAAAATTGATATCATCAGAGAGGGTCGTGGTCGGTGATCGGCGCTCTTTCGGCAAAGGCAAGAAGAAAAAAGGTACTCGGTCCAGCGCGCAAATTGGGGTGATGAAGTGAAAGGTCCACACGTCCAAGGAGACTTCCGAGCGCTGCGTGCGTGCGGCTTCCCAACATGGAACTCCACAGAAAGTCGGGAGGGATCGGGTTTGGGTGTTCCTGTTCGTTGCCTCGTACCGAAAATGAGAGTCAGTGCGACCGAGGTCGACCGGAAATGATGATGATGATAGGAAATGCGAACTTTGGTGGATGTTGGCAATTGCTCGAGTTGTCGCGTGATTCTTCCCCATGCGTAGCCTCCATGATGTGGGCGTGCGGTTGCACCAAAGAGGGGATTGCTACCTTACTGCTGTGCGCGGTGAGAGCTGTTGTTGTGACGGCTCCGCAAAACTTACTCCACATTCAACCACGTCCCCAAGTCGACCGTGAAGTCCTGCAAAGACCCGACGCCGATTCATACGAATACAATGATTTCGTGTGGTTCCGCTCCGCAGTCCGCCATCACATACTCCTCACACGGGCAGGCACATGAGGTGCATTTCTCCGTGTCTCCTGGGCAAGATTGAGTCGGCGAGTCGGCCTATGGACGTCGTGAAAGAGGCCACGTTGGACCCGTGACGCCGTGGGGGTGGACTCTTGGCTTCTTCTGACTTTGTTCCAGAACGCTGTCAAGCCACCGGACTCCACTGCTCGCCTCTCACCATTGTGGCTTGCTCATCCGCGTTATTTCCGGTCGTTCACGAAGACGGCATCAGATTGGTCGATGTATCGTGAGACCACTGTGACCGACTCTGCGGTCGTTTGCTCCAAATCCTCTGCAGAGATGCGCAAGCAGCAGTGCGGGATGTTGTGGTCGCACAGAGTTCTCCACGGACAGCAATGTTTCTCCTTGAAGCGACATGTGCTGGGTACCTGCGATACCACACTGATCGGCGGCCCCGGAGCGACGGGCCCGCATATTGGCTTGCAGGATGCATACAGATGCAATCTAATTCTTCATATGTGAAGATTGGAACCACTACTACCGCTCGAGCCCGTTTGACGAGGCGCGCAACGCAGCAGGCTGGGCGGACTTGAACAGGCCGAATGTCTTGCTTACCGATAAAGCGACAACGCCACCCATAGCCAGGCATCTTAGCCAGGCATTTGAAGAAGCCGTCCTTCTTGCCATCTTCCAGATTGCTTGACTTCACGACTGCGTATGTTGGACGGGGCGACTGGCCAGACGGACGATGCAAAGCTGTCTTGAATGAGGCGTCACCGGCGTGAGAAGCCACTCGTATCCAAATATACACGATCGCGCCATGCTCGGGTTTGGTGATTAGTGGAATCCCTGCTCTGAGGTGAAGGCTGCGGGACGAGACAGGCGGTCAACCGCTTCCTTTATTGCGGCAGCTGATCGCCCGCAGCGCACAAGACCAACGGTCATGGGAGCAGAACGGTGTACTGCGCGTGATAGACGCGGTGGGATATAGTGGTTGCCGTTATGTGCTATCCGTCCGCATGATCTGCGAAGAACGTGCGAAGGGAGCGGCGATGGTCAGCGGAGTGATGCGCGCAAAGCTAAGAAGATGGGACATGGCGGGCAGACGGACCAATCCGCAGAGCCTCCTGTCTCCGTGCGAAGAGGTGCCTGTGGTGCTGTGGGTGTGAAAGAATCTTCGTCGCCGGACCGAAGCAGAGTGCGACGACCCACTCGCCGCGTCGCGCCATGCATTGCGGCGTAGAAAGGGAGCGCTACACCACCTGGACGCGACGAGGGCGAGGGCGCGAGTGTCGCCGTACAAGCTCCGCGAGACGAGACGAGGCGAGACGGCAGGTGAAGTTGGCATCACGATGTGTGGTGGCTGACACGGGCGCAGGGCGGGCGCCGACGGCAGTTGATGGTTGGCAGTCTGGGCGAGATCTCTCCTCCACACGCCGAACTCTGGAGCCCCGGACGCAACTTAAGCACAGCAAGGCAGGCAGGCGAGGGAGGGGAGGGGGGGGGGGGGGGAGAGCAGGGCAGATTTGGCCGGAAGCGGTAGGCCGGCGGCGCAGGAGTGGCTGCCAGATTATATTTCAGTCGCGTGTCAGGTCAGGTCAGGTCAGGTCAGGTCTTGACAGTAGTCTGTGAGATGCTGTCCGCAGAGGTGCCTGGAGGCAGTCCCATTGGGTGCGAGACGATAGGCAACGGCCTCCCGTCGTCGTCACCCTGCCACCTGCCACCTGCGTGGGCCCCACAGCTCCACCCTGCACACTGCCCTGGCGGGGGGGGGGGGCGGAAACGGCGCCGGTGGAGACTTCCGAGACACTCTTTTTTCTCCCACGCCCTTTCCCTTCCCACACATGTGCCTTCGCCCTCGCCCTCGCCCTCGCCCTCGCCTCGCCCGCAGTTCTTCTCTAGTCACAAACACTGGCATCCCTCCTTTCCGCTCCTCGTCATTCCGACCGCCGTCCGCCGCTGCAGCAATTCTTCCCTCTCCTTCCCTTCCCTTCCCTTCCCTTCCCTTCCCTTCCCCTCCCCTCGGACGCGCACCACTCCAAACCCTAGCGCGCCGCCCGCTGGAACGCTGCCCGCCCGGCCTGCACCGCACTGCACCACTGTGCTGCGCTGCACTGCACTGCACTGCACTGCACCTGCCACTGGGCTCGTATCCCGCCAACGCTGCTTCCTCACTCCTCTCTTCCGCCCTTGCAGCTGGCTCGCCTCACGTCACTCGCACCCCCGGATCAGCATCCCGCGTAGCGCTCTGCATCATCCAACCAACCAACATACCTTAACCACTCCCACGCCGCCGACTCAGCCAGGCCACGCCGTGGCTGCCCTTTTCACATGCTCTCGCAGCTGCTGAACCCCGAGACCCAGCCCTCTCAGGTTCAGCAACCTCATCAGCACCCGCCGCCTCCGCCCACCTCCTCCTCCTCTTCCACCTCCGCCGCGCCTGCTCAGCCCAACACTCCCTCGCAGTTGCCCGACTCTTCCTCCCCCTCCCAGCCCGCGACACCCTCGCCGCACACTCCCATGGCCGGCGCTGCCATGACCATGCCGATGGGCGTCGCCATGCAGAATAACGACGAGCATCGACCAGACCTGCCGCGCCCCTACAAGTGCCCGCTCTGCGATAAGGCATTCCACCGATTAGAACACCAAACACGACACATCCGTACCCATACCGGAGAGAAGCCTCACGCCTGCCAGTTCCCAGGATGCACGAAGCGCTTCAGCCGGTCCGACGAGCTCACCAGGCATTCTCGCATCCACAACAACCCCAACTCTCGCCGCGGCAACAAGCAACACGTCGCCGCCGCCGCCGCCGCCGCCATGTACGACAACCAGACTATTCATCAGCAGCTGAACCAGTTGAATCAGCTCAACCATATGAACCAGATGAATCAGCTTAATCAAATCAACCAGATGAATCAGCTTAATCAGATCAATCAGATGAACCACATGAATCACATGGGACAGATGGGCCAGGGACAGATGGGGCAGATGGGACAATGCAATCAGATGAGCCAGCCGGCTGCCAACCAGATGACTTCGATGATGCCGCCGCCTCCTCAGCAACAACAGCAGCATCAGCAACCAACCCAGCAGCCGCCTCCGCAACAGCAACAACCGCATCAACCTCCGCAATCACAGATCGCCCTGTCGCCACCGCCAGTGCCCATGCCAACCGCGACTCAGTCGGCGCCTGTATCTCAACTGAGCTCGCCAAATGTCTCCCCTCCTCATCACTACGCGACGTACACTAGCACCCCTGGCTCGTACATGACGCGGAATACCAGTGGAGACTTGAGCCCAGCAGCGGGCAATGGATATGGTCACAGACCCATGGACATCAACCTGCTCGCAACCGCAGCTTCGCAAGTTGAACGCGAGAACAACTCTCAGGTCCCCAACCAGCATCTGTCTCTGCCTACGAGGCACAATTACTCTTCGCATCCATACCACCATCCTTATCATGCTGGACGGATGCCGTCTCTATCATCGTATCACTACTCGTCAAATCCAACTTCGCAGCCGATGTCGAGATCGCACTCACACGATGACGACGACCACCGCCCAACGAAGAAGTCAAGACCTGGTTCTCCGCAATCTACGGCGCCGCCATCGCCATCATTCTCGCATGCGTCAGCATCACCCACTCCTGACCACACGCCCCTCGCGACACCCTCGCACTCGCCGCGTCTGAGACCCCAATTCTTCCACAATGGTGTTCAGCTACCAACACTGCACTCTCTTTCACTTCAGCACCAGCCACCGCCCGCTCTCGCTCCAGTGGAGCCGTCAGCGGACGGCTCGCAGCCTTACGTTCCGGCCCAACACAGCGGTCTCAGAATCAGCGAGATCATGGAGGCAGGCGATGGCGCCCAGCGCAAATTGCCCGTGCCAATGGTCGCGGGTCCCAAGGATACTGGATATACCGTGAAGGAGTTGCGAAATCCGGATAGCGGAGTCAGCAGCGGTCAGAGCAGTGCGAGAGCAAGTGAAGCTGGAAACGATCTTCACGAACGATTCTAAACTTGTGCACCTAATTTGCGACATTCGGGCGTTTCAGTGGGCACGGACAGCACAAGCCATTTGATACATTATGGGGAACTTGAATGACACAGAGTGACGGCCAAGGAATAGACTGATAAATGGGGAAATTCGGGGGCGATTTGGGATTGCGGCGCGGTGTTCAGCGATAGATGGAAAAAGGCGAATTTCAAGGCGAATGGCAAAGCGGATGCAGTCGCGAGACTGGCTGGTATGGTTGCTTGGAATGATAGAAGGGCGATGGGGATCTCTTTTGGAAGCTCCCATGATACCAAGCGGTCGACCTGAGGAAGGAGCGACCGGCACTTTTTTGACTTTACCAATGTGGTGATGCTTCTCTACTCAGCTCAGCAGAAGATTGAGAGCGCCGGGCAGTATCGGTAGCTTATGGCGCTATAACAAGAATGGCTTCAAATACAGATCTTCACATGTCGGCCCCAACTACGATGAGAAATCATTCACTGGCGCCCGTTGCTTGAGTAGTAGTCTCGACTAATCATCCGGATCGTACCGTTCGTTCACATGCCAGCGAAAGCGGATTGCTTCCGCCGATGGCGTGGCTATAGCGTCGTCGTCATCAATCATATGCAAATGATTAAAACATTGGGAGGTATACATGTAATCAGCCGCGGAAGCTCGGTCCTGGGGAAGATTGGGTGGGCGGAAATGCCGCCTCGGCCGTGGAGTGCATATAGGGAAATCCCGGGGAAGACGAGATGGACGGAAAGTTTATTTTTCTCTTTCTTCCTTATCGATTTGCATGTGCCACGGGCCACGGAGAGGGGGGGGGGGGGAATGGTTGAGAGGTCTTACTTGTTCTTTTCCATCCTTCTTCTTGTTATCTGTTGGGAGGGAGAGGAGACAGAGAGGGAGGAAAATAGAGATATGGAGAGAGAGAGAGAGAGAGGCTAGATAGGCAGGTGTGTGTGTGTCTGTGTGTGTGTGTGTGTGTGTGTCGTTCCTTGTCGTTCCTTGTTCCGCGCCGTTTCGAGTTTCCAAGTTTTGCAGGAACGTCGGGAAAGGCTAATATAATCAGGGTAAGGCATAATCAGGTATAAAGGTAAGAGGTCAGGGGGGGGGGGGCATGCACGAATTGGTTCTGTGGACTGGATTGTGGATCTCGATTGTTCTTCCCAATTTTTTCCAACATTTTGATGGTCGTTTCGCTTTGCTGGAAAGGGGGAAATAAAGTTGAAGGGAAAAGTCCAAGTGAATGGAAACAATAAAACGTAGGTGGTGGACTGGAAAGGGTGGTTCATCAAATGTGGATGGACTGCAGTGGCTTCATCAGAGACCCCTCCCTCCTCCATCGGCTTCCCCAAACAAGTAACCGCAATCAATCTTCTCCACGGTATCTCAGGAGGGAAGTTGCACCCCAGACTTTCTTTCTCCACCTCGCTATCCATCCATTTGATCTGGAGAAATTCCGGGGTGGGCTTTCTTTTTATTATCAGATCAAATAATAGCACAATTCATTCATTGGACGAAGGGGATTGGGGATGGAGAAGAGGCAGGCAGGCAGGCAGGGCAGGGCATGTGACGAGTTTTGGAAAAATTTTTCCCACTCCCGAAAAGGATTGCGTGATTCACGACTATGATATCGCGAACGTGTTCTCTTTATTATCATCATCATCATTATCATCATATAATCTCTTCTTCAAAAAAAGAACGTGATCCGAGAGAGGCAAGGGCGGCTGTCAGCCCCGAGCGGAGCGCAGATAGCTTGTTGATGATGATCAGACATCATCAACGATAACAACACGCAGGAATTGTCGTTGAGAATTTCGAATCCGTCAGATCCCGCAGCCCGCCGTTCTCGTGATTTTAAACTTTGCCTTCCTTGTCGTGGAAGATTTGTGGCACCTGGAGATTGGTCTGAGGTTGGTGGGTGGAGACTGGAGTCTCCCCACGCCCGTGGTGTGGAGTGCATGTGGAGACGCGAATGCTTGTCGGGATTACGAATTAAGCGTGATCAAGGTGCAATTTTGGTATGGGGCACGATACGAGGATCGAAGACGAGGCGGTCGCTGTGGAGGTGTGGATGGACACACCGTCTCAACAGCGGAGACATGGCAACAACAGAAATGCCGACTTAATAAGAAGCAACTCGGCTATGTGGGATTTACATATCTACACTGTACATCTGGTAATGGGTATCGTCGTCCGTCAGCAATGCAGTCGTAGTCATATCTTCGTCAAGTGTCCATCATTAAGCTCGTACGCCGCGTAGCAGCCATCGTCGCATTGGTCCAAGAAAAACACCTCCAGCGCCACTCTTCGTTAGGCAACTTGTAGTAGGGCAAAGCAGCGTTTCATCTCTCATCGTCATTGTAGAATCACTTCTGCTTTCGCGACTTCTTCGGTGTGCCTTGGAGCACCTTTCCTCCGCTTTCCTTCATCTCACCCAAGGCATCTTCGGTCATCTTCCGCTTCTTCGAGACCGAGTTGTGTCTCTCCGAGATTTCTTCTTCCAACTCCTGCACAGCCTTGCGCTTCTCCTGTCGACCAGCCCTGAACTTGTTCGTAGTCTCGGCGAATCGTTGCAGGAACCAGTCACCCGCTTCCTCCCACTCATCAATGCCCAGGGACTGGAAGAAGCGAGACTTGTCTTCGTGAGAGAGCGTCATCAGCATCTTGAGCTTCTCTGGTAGAGGCGCGTCCTTGTACTCATCACAAAAGGCAATCTCCGCAGCATTTGGGTCGACGTCGAAAGACTGAGCCCTGAGGTCTTGGTAGCCCATGTCAAATAGCTGTGGCGGCTCATAGTCCAGAGCAGATTCGTAGACTATCGGAGGCTCTTCCACGTAAGGACCTGCGTTTGGAACGGGCAAGTCATTGTGAAAGTGTTCTGTATCGTTTCGATCCTCTGCTTCGCTCTCGTCTTCATCCTCGTCTCCATCGCCGTCGGAAGGGCCATCCGTCGAGTGATCGTGCCGCTGTGGTTGATTTGGTGCCTGATGATGTAAAACATACCCCGGCTGAGGTCCTGACGGAATGTGCAGTGCAGGGCTAGCAACATTTCGTGTGCGGGTGTGGTTGTCCTTTCTCTGCAAGTGAGTCGGACGATTCGACAGTCCAGACTCGCCTTGCGTCTGTCGATGCTGTGCACCGCGTCGCTCGCGCTCTCGAAAGCTGTCTGCTGGTGGTGAGTGGCCTCGAGGAGCGTCTTCAGTTGCAGCTGGTTGGTTTGAGGCGCTGGCAGTCTTGGCCGGTCGCGTGGCTGATTTTACTGGCGGATGCCGGGGCTCGAACGAGAATCCGGCCAGCACATTCTGTATCACGTCGTTCTGGCCATTCATTGAAGCTGGCGCGTTCTGTGGTGGAGCTTGCTGATAAGCAGGAGCTCGTTGGCCAGGCTTAGCGCCCGCTGTAGCAAGTTGCACACGCCTAGCTAGGCCTCGCTGAGGTAAGTTAGTTGCTCGTGGTTGGATACCAGTCATTTGTGGATGTGGTCGACGTTCATCGACGTCAGTAGTCGAAGGGTTTCCTGAGGTCGTCGGGGGATAGCTGTCGCCAGCAACGATCGGGAAGCCGCTATCTTCGGTCTTGACCCCATTATCAGGAACTTCTGGTCGATAGTAACTTGGCTGAGGCGCCCGAGATTGATGATCGATAGGCTGTTGAGCAAAGGCATTGGGCACGTTGGCTGAGGTATACTGGGTGCCCTGCTGGTCTTCCGGAAACGGACGCTCGAGCTTGACGGCGCGGTCAACATCTTGAAATGGTTGACGTTGATCATCGACAGCGGGTAAGCCACGTTGGGTGCCCGAGCCGACGGTAGTACTGTCAATGTTGCTTGCGTCAGTGTCCCAAAATGCCTTGTCTCGCTGGCCTTGATTCGCATTGTTGGGATATGAGTTGGAGCGAGTCGCTTTCTTCTGCTCAGCATTTGACTCTGCTATCATCGCCCGAGGGGCGCGTGAGTTTGGTGTTTGTGGTCTGCCAGACACTGGCACTTTCAAGTCCGTGTAGAATTGCTTGCTGTCTTTGGCTCGGTCTTCAACATCGTCGTTGGCACGCGCGTAGTTGGTCATGTTCTTGTTGCGACCCTTATCCTTCCGGTGGGCCATCTTCCAGTCTCCAAAGGTGCAGCTTCACTGCCGCACGAGAGCTGCGTAGCAAGTTGAGAGACGATGTGTCTGTGGATGGAGTGAAGTCGTGAAGCTTGACGTGAAGTCGAACGTACTCGAGATCGACAGTCCGTGCCCTTCCGCGCTAGTGCCACCAGCTCACGTGCCTTCCAGGATGACGAGATAAAGTGTGACAGAGCATCCCTATGTCCGGAAAAGATACATGCGAGATAGCAGACAACAGAATCAATCCTACCTATCATTCATACACAGGCTTTCAATCCTCCAAAGATCGATATGGAAGCAACCGCAATCGAAGGTGCCCCGCGGGGAATCTTCGCCTTGCCAAACGAAGTACAGCATTGACCCGGACTAGACCGCTTGCATTGGCTTACCAGTGCTGTGGTAGATTCTGCTCAACATCTTCGCCCTCTTCGCGACAAGAGACGTCGTATCCTTCGCGCCGACCTGTCGTCGCGTAAACTCGCTCGTCATTCGGATACTCCAGCAACGCCTTCAAGTCGCAACCGGCCTCGATGGCCATACGCTCTACCTCGAATGTGGACATCCATCGGAGAGATGGACGACCTCCAAAGTTTTCTGCACACCTCTGGGCACACATGGCCTTGAAGAGCTAGTAAGCGACGTCCAATCAACAGGCGGGATACCTGGTCAGATCGGCCAGATGGGCAAGCTATACACACGCTTTCGTCCTGTGAACAAAGAGCCGGATTTCAGATCTGTCCCTCGGCCTCACCCCGCGGGTGACATTCCGGGGTCGCGAACGTACAGGACTCCGGAGCAAGATGCCGCTGCGTGGAAAGCGTATACCCAAGAGGCCGTCAGCCGCCCCGTCAACATCGATGCACACTTCCTGTTCACGCAGCTCGAGACCTTTGCGTACCTCGGAAGACGAGAGAGTACTCGCGGTCTACTGTTTAGCATCCAGGACCTGTGCGAAGGAACAATCCGAGTCTGGCGAGATTGGCTGTCCAAGCAATGCGAGAACAAGCGATGGTCAGATGGTGAGATTATCGCAGTCCATCACGAAGAGTCGTCGAACACTCTGAACGACGCACAACTACGCAACAGGACCGATATGCTGAAGAATCCTCATCTCGACCCCAGTGTGCTTTGGCTAAATACCAGGCGCGAGAATGTCGGTATTAAATTTCGCGTCACGGAGAAGAAATGGAGACGTGACAACAATCCCGTGCTTTTTGAGAGCGAGGTCGAAGTGCCCGTGTCATACAATGTTGAGTTACAAGGTGAGCGCTTCTTCAACGGGAATTCCGAACTCTCAGCTGATGTAACTTGTAGAGGTCATCGTGCGCACGACCGAGCTGGTGTTCAAACTAGAAGAGTCGAAGAAGCAGATTCTAAACCAGACGGGCAAGGCTATGATATTCGGATCTTACATCGAATAGTACGAATTGTGAATGAATCAATCAATGTCTCCCATTACCTATGAAGTCAAACCTTGAATGTCCGTCGGTCGCCATTCCACCGAAGGCACATGCCGCATCCACGCGTCAGCAACATTAAAAGAGCTCCCCATGGCAGCAGCAGCATCGAAGACCAAAAGAGCAGCTCCCGCAACAACATCCCCCTCCCTCTCCGCCCAACCCACCTCCCACCTCCCACCTCCCACCTCCCAACCATGCCGCAAACCCGCCGCATCGCCCAAATCATCAAGCTCAAGAAAGACTCCATCCCCGAGTACAAAGAATGCCACGCAGCCGTCTAGCCCGCCGTCCTGCAGCAGATCAGCGCCTGCAACATCACCGACTATTCCATCTTCCTCGACGAGCCTTCCCGCACGCTCTTCGCGGCGATGAAATACACCGGCGAGGACTATGAAGCCGACATGGCCAAAATGAGAGCCAATCCGGACGTGAGGAGATGGTGGGGGGGGGGGGGGGGGGGCGGGGTGGGGCGTGGGGGGGGGGGGGGGGGGGGGGGGGGGCGGGGGTGTGTGGGGGTCTAACA